>ML829299.1:15038-47896 GCA_009831015.1 Picea engelmannii | reverse complement strand
ATGTCCTGGGTTTGGCAATTAAAACCACCATTTTCCCGAAAAACTCCTAAGTGGACAAACAACCTAGCAAAACTTGTCCGACTGAGTTGAAACTTGGTCCACGGGTGCAGGGGGTCTCATTAGCTTTCTTTTGAGTACAAATAGCCCTATTGCAAATCCCGATACCTAAGTTTTACATTAATTACCCAGAATTAATTAATTAATTAATCAATTAATTAATTCGGAACCTTAAAAAAAACCTAGCTATACTAGACGGAATTCCACGAAATTTTGCGTGTTGTCTTACATGGTCATTTACAACATTCCTAAACACTAGCTACCTAGGAATAACTTCATTAGAACGCCTTTCACCACTTTGGAGGATTTATTGGGTGGGAGTGAAAAACTCAAGGGAGATTAACCCGGCTAGTTAGGCCACATTAATCTCCTGAGGATAAAAAACACTCAGTGAAAGGAACTCTCCTAATGAAGAAACCCTAAGGCAACTGACCTAACATGATCCATGTAGACCTATTACATTATAAACCTGCGCAGGGGTGCGGTAATCCCGCCTACAAAATTTGTGCTGGAGGCATAAATTGCCTAGTAGAACCAAACTGTCTTCGACATACTAGCATCCCATGATGCATTACTTCATGGCACATGGAGTTGACTTCCTAGTTGAATAGGCGGTCAACACCTTCTATGTCCCTTCTATGTGCCTGCACGCAGGAAGGTTATTGTGTAGAGATGTGCAGTTTGATGAGGAACGTGCATTGAGGAGATCGAAGGATTTGCCTGCAAGTGTAGAGAAACAGCAGGGATAGAGTACAGGAGTTGAGGAGCAAGAGGCACAGAGTCAGAAGACAGGACCACAGGAGAAGACACAGGATAGAGGTGTTCAGAGGGAGAATGTTGGACAAGATCATCATGAGCAAGTTGATGATGATGAGGAGCAACATGATATAGTTCCACCAGAGCAGATTACTAGGCCATGGCCTAAGTGGTACAAGTCCACAATCGGTGATTCTAAGTTGGTAGGGCTCCCAGAGAGGGACTTCAGACGCAACAAACCACCAGAGAGACTTGGATATATGGCATTGATGACTTAGCTCATTGATGCCGAGCCTTCCAGTTATGAGAGTGTTGCACAACATAAGGTGTGGCAGGAGGCCATGATGGAGGAATATGCCTCCATTACGAAAAATGTTGTATGGGAAGTAGTTCCAAGGCCAGAGGATAAAAAGGTGGTTGGATCCAAGTGGATCTACAAAGTTAAGCATGAAGCAGATGGAAGCGTGGACAAGTACAAAGCCTGCTTTGTGGCCAAGGGGTTTTCACAGCGAGAGGGAGTTGACTATGAGGAGACTTTCGCTCTTGTGGCCAAGTATTCTTCAATCAGAGTAGTCATTTCATTAGCAACAGAGAAGGGCGGAGCATTCATTAGATGGACGTGAAGACCACCTTCCTTAATGGAGTCATTGAGGAGGAGGTATATGTGGAATAGCCAAAGGGATTCGATGTTGGTAGCAGAGATATGCATGTGTGCAAACTGAGGAGAGCCTTGTAAGGGCTCAAGAAAGCACCTCGAGCATGGTACTCGAGGATTGACAGCTACTTGAGGGAGATGGGCTTCCAGCGGAGCGAGGAAGATCTGAACCTGTATTTTCTTGCAGGGAAGGAGCCTCGTATACTGGTAGTTTATGTAGATGACCTATTTCTCACTGGAGATGAGCAGTTGATAGCATATTGCAAGGTCAACCTTGCAGCAGAGTTTGAAATGAAAGACTTTGGGTTGATGCACTATTTTCTAGGGTTGGAGGTTTGGCAGATGGATGGGCTCTTCTTCCTAGGACAGGGGAAGTATGCAATAGAGATTTTGTGCAGATTCAGGATGATGAACTGTAGGCCCATGTCCACACCTCTGGTTACAAACTGGAGGAAGATTGATGCATCAGATTGGAAGACAGTAGACCTCACTGTCTATCGTCAGTTGATCGGATCGCTCATGTATTTGGTCAATACTAAGCCAGATATCAGCTTTGTAGTAAACTCTTTGAGTCAGTTCATGGTGGACCCTCGAAGAGTACATTGGATTGTTGCGAAGCATGTGCTTTGCTATCTCAGAGGGACAATGGAGTACGGGTTATTGTATGAGCACAGTGGTGGAGTGACATTAGCAGGTTTTATAGATGCTGATTGGGAAGGATGTGCAGAGGATAGAAAGAGTACTTCAGGTTGTTTCTTTAGCATTGGATCGGGCATTATTTCTTGATTCAGCGGGAAGCATAAATCAGTGGCATTGAGCTCTGTCGAGGCAGAGTACATGGCAGCCAGTTTGGCAACATGTGAGGCACTGTGGTTGAGGAAGTTACTTTTGGGCTTGTTCAGGCAGGAGCTAGAAGCTATTGCAATTCACTGTGACAATCAGAGTTGCATCAAGCTCTGAGAATCCGGTGTTTCATGATCATAGCAGGCACATCGATATCAGATATCACTTCATCCGGGATTATGTACAGAGAGGAGCCGTGAGGCTTGATTACATACAGACTGATGAACAAATGGCAGACATATTTACCAAGGCACTAAGCAGACAAAAGTTCGAGAAGTTCATAGATTAGATGGGGTTGAGAAAGAGTCCCTTCCTCGCTAAGAGGGAGTGTTGAGATTGTAGCAAGGAAGGTCTTCCATCATCATCACAACATCCTAGGATGATGGAGAACAATGAAAGTTAGGCTAAGATGATTAATTAAATGTTTTCCTAAGTCCAACTTAGGAAAAAAACTATTGATGTGTTATAATTTTCAGTTGACTTTATTGAGTATTTTTTCTAAAGTTAAAGTGAAAAATAATTTAAGTTGTGGTCTTTTAATATTGACCATTGATCTCATTATGAGGGTGAGGGTTGATCTCAACCCTCAATCCTTTTGGATATTAGGGTTTCACTTGATCAATGAAGAATAAAGAGATCAACTGGGCTAGAGGGGTGCACAAGTGAGAGAGAATTTGATTCCAGAGAGAGATCGATTGCAGATTTGCAGGCGAGAGTTTTTTACAGGAAGACAGAGGAGAGTCTAGTAGTTGAATCGACTCACATCTTCACCAAATCGCAGAGGCTAAGCTTCAGATCTGGCAGGGCCGTATAGAGTGACGCAGGAGGGTCGTACATTCATGCAGAGGCTCACTTTCTAGTTGTTGTTTCATTCTGGTTCTGTTTTGGAGGGTCTAGGGAGGTCATACGGTTTTGTTGGAGAGGGTTTTGCTGAACATTATTCAGTTGTTGGCAGAGGCCGATTTATTTTGTAAGAATTTTCCATATTTTCCTGCTCAGAAATAATAAAATCTCAGATCTGCTGCACCGATTTTCCCACCTTGGGTTTTTCCGGGGACTATTGTCCAAAAATAAGTGTGTACGTTTGATGTGATTGCACTGTAATTTTACTTTCAGTTCGTGGTAATTTATTTCTGTTGTGTATTTAATTTATTGTGAAGAAAAACCCTGAATAATCAGTTAAAATTAATTTGATTGGTTTAAAGTGTACTGGGTTTCGAAATTTTCACAAGATTCTCCTGTTCTTGATCCAAGCTTGGCCAAGGAGGTGAAAGATCCCTCCCTCACCATTGTACATCAGCTACAGGTTATTCATACAATGGAGAAGAAGAGAAGTGCACATATCAGAGGTTTTTCCAGTAGGAGGGCGCAACTCTAGATAAGGAAGAGTTCGATTTGATGAGGCGAAGAAGGATTTGAAGAGAAATCCAACTTGGAAAGGTTCATGAGGGCTGGAGCGCCCTTTCTAGCACCATCTTGCATGGATTTCACCTTTCATTGATTTATTGGAGAATTGTCATGATTTCTACAGGAGGAGGGCGCACTGCCTTGAGGGGATCTACTCATTTGGAGGGCAAAAACCCTATTCTTCAGCAAGGGAACTCATAGAAGGTGTTTGCTAAGCTCAGATCTACTATTCCCTTGGATTTTGATTGGTATTGGGGCTTTGGAGAGAGAGGGCTGAAATATCAAGGAGGCAGCTACAGGAAAAGTGTGCAACTCAGCCATACTGGGGAGATGATCCAGCCTTAGAAGGGAAAGAAATTGATCTTGTCCCTTTTCACTTGCAGTTGTGGGGCCTTTGGAGGCTTTCTTCTACAGTTCTTGAGCATATTGGAGCTATTTTCATTCCAGCCTTGGATATTCTATCTCCGTCATTCCAGATCTGTAGATCTATTGTATGAAGATCATCTTATTATCTAGATAAAGGTCAGATCTGAAGTTATTGGTTCTTCTCTGGTGTTCTATCCTTGTATATTGCTATTTCATTGTGTTGTTGTGCTATGCCCATTATCTTTATGCTGTAAACTTCATGAAAACACCTCCAGCGCAGTTTACATGAGAAACCCTGCAAAAACACAGCCAAACACTTAAACAAAAAAGAGAAAATAAACCCTTGTTCCTGGCAAATCAGCTTGGGAACATTACAAAATGATCTGATAAGAGATGATATAATTGAGAGTCTAATATGTAAGTCTTACATGGACAGCCTATCTTTTGCTCCCTGTGATTTATATTTTCTGTAGTGTTAATCTAATATTTCATATTATCTCCACTCTCGAGTTTACGAATCTGTGCATGCAAACTTCCTTGTCTGTGTTATATATGTAGTAATCATGCAATCCCATTAGCCATTAGTGGTTGTTAGTGGACATAATAAGTTTTTCATATTCTTTCTCTCGTTGATGGAAGCGATGTGCTTTTGTTTATCCCTGTGCACTTTTCTAACTTTTCTAACTGTTGAGGTGGAATATTCATAAACATGGTTTTAGATCATCAAGAGTTTGAGTGATAAATTCAGAACTGGCTAAAATTTTCAAATTTCAATTCAATTTCTACAACTAGGTAATTGTATTAAGCAATTCCGAAACAGAATGTGAAAACAATTTAATGTCAGTGGACCATGCTTCTCTCAGGTATGGTTCGTGGGGAGTTTGCTTCACATATGGTACGTGGTTTGGTATTCTGGGCTTAGTGGCTGTTGGCAAAACCTACCAAAACTGTTCAAGGATTCGTAAAGCTTGCGAGTTCCTTCTTTCAAAGCAGCTTCCTTCTGGTGGTTGGGGAGAAAGTTATCTTTCATGCCTCACTAAGGTGACATTTTCTTTAGTTGTTTTTTCTATTCCCTGTGTAATTTGCAAATGAATCTGAAAGTCTCATGAAGGAAGAATTTTTTTTGAAGTGGCTTTAAGCAACACTGTCGATAGGATATTTCCATTTGATAGGATGTTTTCATTGGGATGGATTTGATTACTTAGTTTAGATTTCTGAACAGGAACATCTATAAAGCTAGATAACTTGATTTTCTTGAATAGCACTGCTGTATGGCAACAGTAGCAAGATGAGATAATAGTTTACTGTTTAATTTTCAGGCCTGTGTGAAAGTTAATCTTATTTGTGGTGTCGTTGTAAACCTATTTCTCTGTTTTGATTTGCACACTTTTCTAGCTATAGTTTTATGGAGAGATTTTCATTGTGGTCTATGATTAATTTCTTTTAGGTCTTAATTTTGCAGGGCATTATCCATGCCCTCTATATTTCAGAGTTTGAAATCTATAATGTGAATGTCATCCTTTTTTCTGTTAGAAGTTAGAACTGGTCAACTATTAGATATTCATTTATTTTCTGTTGTTCCAGTAGGACCTGGCATTTTTTTGTAAAGATAGCAAGTTCCTTTTATTCAAGGATTGAATAACCCACACCTTTGGATATGTGAGATTTATTATGATGAAACATAGATAATTGGTCCACCTGATTAATTCCTATAATAGTCAATTCTGAAATACTAAGCTTCCACAAAATAATCTGTTGCACAGTAATAATAAAACACATCATCTCCAAGGCAAAGGTCCGTTGTATGGTCGTTCAAGTGATTCCTGTATACTTGGAGATGCCTCTGGAGTTACTCTATAAGTTATAGGTAAGTAGTGCCTTTGGAGTTACTCTATAAGTTATAGGTAAGTGTTGAACTAGTTTCAGTATCTAGGTGGGATAATGATTCAGAAACAAAATAATAGAAATTTTGTATGATTCCTTTGCAGCCATATAAGTGTGTTTGTTTGAGCTGGAATTGTTCATTGTCATGCCTGCTTTGCTGGTTATTGTAGTTTTTGGTATTCACAAGACTGATTTGATCACATTTTAGGGCCTGTATAGATCTGATTCTATGCAGCTGACTAAACAAGGCCTTTATCTCGAGAATTGAGAAGATTTTGGACAACTGTAGATGCACACCTCAAGGAGAATTTTTTGAACATGTTGAAGTTCGGGGACTAAACAGCTAGCCATATCAAGAAAGGAATGTCAAGCATATAACATAACATCATTGTCCCTATGGAAGATGATAGTTGAAATTTAGATAACTTTTTTCAACTGCAACATTTGTACATCCAATTTATTAACCCTTTGGTAAATTCTTAAGTTCCAAATCTTCACCATCAACCTAATTATTTTTAATGTTTTCCATGTTTGCATGCTCCCACACTCCAGCCTGTAGGCAAGAATAAGATTTCGGGTACCTTGCCAGCCTCAATCAATAATTAGCTCACGAAGAGCCTCATACAACAATCGGCTTGTGAAGAGTGAAGATGTCACAAGTGGGATTTGAATTGGGGTGGGGAGTGTTGAAATATTGTAACTTCGAAGAATATTTTAATTATATTTGAGTTATTATTGTATAGATCAAATCCCCTTTTGTGGATTGATCAAGTCGGGTCTTGTATAAGATCAAATCCCCTTTTGTGGATTGGTCAACATGTATTTATATGGTGGTATTTGTAAAGTCGGCCCCTAGTAATTATAAAGTGGTTTTAGCCACTTCTAGGAGAAGTCGGCTCCACCAAGTGAAGAGACACAACCCTAGCGACACCTCAACTTATATTTATATGTGAGGATGGTGTCTCATTTGAACGCACTCACTCACTCATCTAGTGCGCATATCTTGAAGGCAGTTGCAGTTGTAGGAAGAAGTCTGATGAAGGAGAAGAGAGGCGCATGCTTGGTCTTGGTCTGTCTTTGGTGTTTTGGTCTTAGTCTTGGCATTGTATTGGCAATCTATTATGGAGTAAGTTTTTCTGGGTTTTCTCCCCCATGAGGGTTTACCACGATAAAATGCTATGCACCTTGTGATTGTGTTTCTTTGAGTGATCCTCTTTATACTGTTGTTTTGGAAATGCATTGAATGCTCATGAAATTTGGAAATAACCTAATAACAACAATAAAAACTTAACATGGTATTAGATCTTGACTGAATAGAGCATCTTTCACTTGGTGTCTTGACGTCCTGTTGTCATACAAGAAAATTAGGGCTTTTTACTGAAGAAGAATTTTTGACAAAAGACCACCTTGGGAAGTGTGCCCTGCCCCAACGCATCTTTTGACAGATTGAACGAAATTTTTCAGTGGTTGGATTATACAGAAAGTCAAACCCTAGTTTTAACTAGTACCAAAAACCCAGAAAACCAGGAAACCAGAACCAATAACAGAAGTGCTAGTCTAGAAGTGCACAAGTCCAGTTTCAGGGGGTAAAAATTGGATTTTTTTCAAAAACAGTCAGCTCCAACAAACTCACCTCAGCCCAACGCATCTCCTGGTAAGCTCAGTTTGATTTTTTGAGCACTTTCATTTTCTGGTCATTTTCCTAGCTCTAGGTCAAGATGTCTACAAGCACCAAGCTTGTTGACAAGTTATAAGGTGTAGAAAATTTCCGTGCATGGAAGTATATAATTGGACTCATTCTTGAAGAGAATGACCTTGCAAAATTCATAAAAGAAAATGTACTAGAGCCCGAAGAAAATGCATCCAAAGAGAAGTACATGAAGGATATGATTAAGGCTAAAAGGATAATTGCAGACTCTATTAAAGACCACTCGATCCCTCAAGTGTCTTCTAAGAATACTCCAAAAGATATGTTTGATGCCCTAACCAGAATGTATGAAGGAAGATGAACTTGAGAACCCAACTCAAGAATACAAAGATGCAAAAAGGAGAAACAATTCAAGACTATTTCTCTAGGGTTTGTCAATTCAAGGAATAGTTAGAGGCAATTGGAGACAACTTAGATGAAGATGAACTCGTGATGACAACTCTTAATGGTCTCACAAGACCTTGGGATGCCTTCATCCAAACTATTAGTGCAAGAAAAGAGAAACTCCAATTTGACAATTTATGGGAAGAATGTGTTCAAGAAGAAGCAAGAGTGGCTAATCGAGAAGTTGTTCTATTAAGAGATGAAGATCAAGCCCTAGATGATCATGCTAAGGGTGGAAAGGGAAAGTCTCATTTTCAAAAGGAGACTCACTTTCATAAAGAGTCTCACTCTCCAAAGAGATTCCAAAAATATCATAAGGGTCAAAGAAAGGGAAAAGATTTCTCTTCCTACCAGTGTTATCATTGTGATAAGATGGGACACATTGCCAAGAATTGTCCTTCCAGAAGGGAAGAATACAAGAGGAGAAATAACAAAAGACATCATGCCCATGCAGTTGAAGATGATGAGCCACCTGAGAAGTTAGCTAAAGAAGAGATTGAAGAATATGTTTTGTTTTCCTCTCTCTCAGGATAGGTGACACCTGGAGAGGATACTTGGCTCATAGATAGTGGTTCCTCTAAGCACATGAAAGGTCAGAAGAACACTCTCTCCAGCCTTATAGAAAAGGACTCCCTCTAGAAAGTTTCACTTGGAGATGATTATTAGTACCCTATCAAAGGAATGGGAGAAGCCACCTTCAAACTTCATTCAGGAACTCTGATGAGAATGAAGGATGTACTCTATGTACCAGGTTTGAAAAAGAACTTACTTTCTATTTTAGGTCTAGATAAGAAAGGTTTCAGAGTTGCATTCATAGATGGTGAAGTTCTTATGTGGTCTAAAGAAAAAACTATAGAGGATGCAGTTGTTATTGGAATAGAAGAAGGTGGTTTGTACAAGTTAAAGGGTCACTCAGATGTAGCCTTGGCTCACTCTAATGAAAGTCCTTGTGAACTTTGGCATAGAAGATTAGCTCACATCAGCTACAAAGCCTTACCATATGTGATCAAGGTAGTTACAGGTTTACCAGAACTAAAGGTTGATCATGAAGGTGTATGCAAAGGATGTGCACAAGGAAAGAACACAAAGAATCCTTTTCCAAAGAGCAACAGTAAAGAAGAAGGAATTTTGGAACTTGTCCACTGAGATGTATGCAATCCAATGCCATCGACCTCTCTAAGCGGGTATGTATACTATGTATCTTTTATTGATGATTACTCTCATAAGACTTGGGTTTATTTCTTGAAGTCAAAAGATGAAGTACTTGGAAAGTTCAAGGAATTCAAAACCTTGGTAGAAACCTCTCTAAAAGAAAAATCAAGATACTCAGGTCAGGAAATGGAGGAGAGTACACTTCAAAAGAATTTGAAAACTTTTGTAGAGATGTTGGGATTAAGAGGGAGCTCACCACTCCCTATAATCCTCAACAAAATGGTGTAGCAGAAAGAAAGAATAGAACGATTATGGAAGCAGTAAAGACTATGATTCATGATCAAGATCTTCAAATGCACTTGTGGGCTGAAGCAGCAAGAACAACAGTATATGTCCAGAACAGATTATCCCATTGTGCACTTGGATTCAAAATCCCTGAAGAAATGTTCACCGAAAAGAAGCCAGAAGTAAGCCATCTCACAATATTTGGTTGTTCAATATTTGTACACATTCCGAAAGAAAAGAGAACTAAGTTGGATCCTTCAGGAAAGAAGGGGATATTTGTTGGGTACTATGAGGTCTCTAAGGCCTTCAAAATCTATGTACCGGGATACCATCATATTGAGATCAGCAAAGATGTAACCTTTGATGAAAATGCAGCACTCAAGAGATCAAGGAAATGCCAGCTTGAAGAAGTATATGAAGAAGAACCTGTAGCTCCCAGAGTTGCAGAACCCATAAAGGAAGTTGTAGTTACCCCTGATGATGAGATTCCAGAAGATCATGATATGATAGAATCTCAGGAACCTCCTTGTATGACGATCTCTCACAAGAGAAAGCTAGCTTGGGCGAAATAACTTATTCAATATGCAGAGAAGTATGGTGCCCCAGAAGGAACCATGAGATAAAGCAGGAAGCCTAAGCCATTCTCCAACTATATGGCCTTGATGTGTGATCTCATAGAAAAAAAACCTACTTGCTTTGAAGAAGCCGTTTAGAAGAAAGAATGGATGGATGCCATGACAGAAGAATACCAGTCCATTATGAAGAATGATGTATGGGAAGTAGTTCCCAAACCAAAGAACAAAGATGTGGTATCTTCCAAGTGGATATACAAAATAAAACATGCAGCAAATGGAAGTATTGGAAAACATAAGGAAAGATTTGTGGCTCGTGGATTTTCTCAAAAGGAAGGTATTGACTATGAAGAAACATTTGCTCATGTAGCCAGATACACTTCTATCAGAACCATCATAGCTCTTGCAACCAAAATGAAGTGGAAGTTGCACCAGATGGATGTGAAAACAGTTTTCTTAAATGGTGTTATTGAATAAGAAGTGTATATAGAACAACCACAAGGGTTTGAAGTTGAAGATAGAAAGACTCATGTCTGCAGGTTGAAGAAATCTCTGTACGGGTTGAATGTAAAATCCCATTTATAAAAAAATTAGGGTTTTAATTTGTAAATAAAATTAGAGCATTAACTTTACTACAAACCCTTGTAATTTATTAAAACATATCATATACACACCAAAGTACACATAAATGGAAGAGATAACAGGGGCATTTTATTATAATGGGATCACTGAATACAACTTTATAAGCATAAATGGCTACTATGGAAGTTGCAATACATCAATAATAACAAACATAACCTGAAAAAATGCTCGATCTCTTCAAACAAAACACCAAAGATGAAATTGGACTGAAGCTAAACTAGGCTGAAGCTCCACTAGAAACCCTGGATGGATTCCCCTCTTTGTTTAACTAGGGTGGATAGTTTCACCACCAAAGCCAACTCCAATGAAAGGGTTTTTCTAAAACCCTAACGAAAACATGGGCTCACCGAGCACTCCACAAGAAATAATCGCCAAATTTGACATGCCCAATTGCCTTGCTCTTCTCTCCTTTTAAAGGCTCATTGGATCTTTCTAGAAAGATCTAACTTGACCTCCTCAAAGCTTCTAGAAGAGCACTTTTTAATAAAGTGACTTTATAATGTTTATCTTTTATTTAAGCCACTTAAAATTAACTAATAATTAATTAAAGATGAGTTTTCAAATTAAATTTAGACAACATAACCAAATAATTAATTAAATATTTAATTTTTCTAAGCTCGCCAAAAATGGGACATTATAAATCCTCCTGCCCCAAGATTGCTTGTCCTCAAGCAATGCTATGACAATCTGATGCTCGGTCGACTGAACCTGTCTCAAAGTGATACCTGGGTCCCATACAATTCTGGAAAATGTTAAGCATCCTCTGCTCATAGCACGAATCTGCGAGGTGCTATCACAAGATTCTTCCTGACTACCCCTAATCAACCAAGAAATCATAAACTCAATCATATCCTCAAAAGATTGCTCCTCCCAACAATAAAATCTATGTAAACAAGCAATCCCATCGGTGTCGACTGTCAAGCTATCAACAACTGGGATCCCAGGGTCCCACACCGATCTCAAAGAGATGCCACCATGTTGACGCTGCACCACTCTGATCATAATCGTCTGATCATCATACTCAGACTGCATCTCAACATCTGTCAATCCACGATTGTCCTCAATACTGATGATAAAATCAAGGACTCTATCAGGAGGCCTCCCTGGAGGAAATGCCTCGAAGCTCCATCGTACACCACCATGTGTCAACAAGGGCTCTTGTATACTGCTGCACACCACTGTGTCCTCCTACATCATCCCGTATCCTGTATGCACTACTGAAACCAACACTCTACTAATGATGACTGAACTTGTATCCCAAAGTGTGTCCATATATGTCATGTATCTGTCCACCCAATCCGAGTATATGTATATCTCCTTGCGGCCTGGTCCACAAGGAATGTACTCAACCATCTCCATAGATAAACCCTGAGCCTCTAAGGTGCTCTCCAAAGGAAAATGCTCATGATCCTCACAGTGCCAATCAAGAGTGCAAACCAAACGATCACTCTCATCAGGTACATGCATCTTTGACTGCTCCTCGTCTTGACTCATCACAAGAGTCTCCTCCCTCACATCATGTGTGAGACTCCCTCTCTCCTGTGTCACTACTGCCAAAGATGATGGAGTATTTGGCATAAGTGGTTAAGAGTGTGCCAAGCTCAACTGATAACGTAACTCCTCAACCTCTCTTTCCTTGTCCTCAACAAACTTGAGAGCAAGGTCCCTATCCATAAACAATTGCAAGTAATATGACTTCAGTTGTTCTAGTGCCTCCCTGATGATGCGCAACTGGGCACTAGTGACTCCACCTGCTATCCCACTGTGTCGCTCCTCCATCTGATTTCTCCACACAATCTCCTCAATGAACCTATGGGCTCCATCGGTCCTGGTCAACACCTGTGTAACCTGATCCTCGGTCACCAATAGACGATCCTCCAAATCGTATGGTGCTAAAGGCCTCTTCCCTACCACATCCAACTAGCCTGATTTTTCATCTATAAGAGTGATCCCCTCATCCTCGTAGGAATCATAAGCAGGGACTGGAGATGACACCTCATCATACATGGGTGCTAGCTCAGCTCCATCCTCATCATCCATCCCAACATATGTTCCATCCTGACCATTACTGGTGCTAGTGTCCTTGGCTCTAGCGGCCAATGCCAATGGTGCACTAGATGCTGCTATGTCATCTGCCTCGTAATCATCAATGGGACCAAATGTTACCCCCTCCTCCTTGGTACTAGTGACAATCTCCACCCCCAGACTAGTGTCAGCGGTCTCAATATAGACCATTGCTTGTTCATCTCCTATGCTCACCCCCTCATTCAGACTAGGTGTGGGCATCTCCACCACATACACATGTGGATTTGTCAAACCTCCCTCACATGGTGAGTTGTTGGCTTCTTTAGATGTGGATCTTTTTCCTATCTTCTCAAGCCACTCTAGATGCTCTATCATGGTTATCATATTTTTCTGATACTCTTACTACAGTTGCAAAAGTTTCTCCCAAAGTTCTTCAGTGGTCTTCATCTTTCCCACAAATTTTCTAAGTCTTGTTTGAATTTAGCCTCTTGGGTAATTTATCTAATAGTTCACATATACAATGTTGGATATGAAGGATAAGAGTCTTGACTGTTAGATGTCTCTAAATGAAGTATGGCTTTAGCAGTAGGTTAAACAGAGTGTATTAAATGCCCACTAGAATGACTTCTTGCATATATGCTCACCATGAAATTTTGTAGCAAAGTATGTCCCTCTCTACAATGAATCGACTCTTCCTAAAGTGCCAATAATTCAATGCTAATCCTCAGAACTACCATAATATTGTCCTGTTTTCAGGTCTCTGTTACTTAGTGATAGTTTGTCTGCAGTACAAAGTAATCACCCATTCTCAATGCAAGAATCACCAGATCTGGAATGTCTGTGCAAATACATAATTGTATGGCTGTAGGTAGTAATGTTGTAGCTCGAAAATGATGTAATAACCAGTTCACTGTAAGATACCCTCCGAGTGGATATCTCAAATTTCTCCACCAAAATTCTGATTTGGATTTAAGTTTTCCTTTGAAGCTTTAGTCAAATAATAAGTGTGCCAACCTAAGTTGTAGGAAACGCTACCCCCCCTGTTTCCGCCCCCGAAATGAAGAGAAACGCTGGTATGGGTATGGTATGGCCAGGAAACGTCCCCGATTTGGAAATGTCGTACGGTACGGCCGATGATATTTCCCGGCCCATACAACCGATGTTTCGGATGTTCTAAAGCGTCCTAGAGGTGAAATAAGAAACAAATAGGCAGCTGTGGGGCCCCCAAACAATCAATTATATATATTTTTTCCTTTTCTATATTCTCCAACGAGAATAAAATTGATTTTCTCCCTTTGTTTTTCATTTCAAAAAGAAATTTATAGAAACTAATAGAAACCCTAAATCACCTTCCTTTGCTATAAGAAACCACTTTCTTCACTCATTCCTCACACTTTCATTAGCAAGAGGAGCTTCCTACAACAACAAAAAGGAGATTGTGTGTGGTTTTCGTGAGCAGATTTCTTTTCTATTTGGTGAGCAGATTTATTTTATGTTTGCTTAGCAGATTTTTTTGTTCTCTTGGTGAGCATTAACAATTTTTTTATTTTTTTGGTGAACATATTTTCTTCTTGTTTTTGCAGCATTCATGGCTTCTCAAAGTGTTGTTTCATTTGCCCCCTAGAGCTGTTGAAGTAAGCAGGAAGCAAGAATACTATCCTCTTTGGAGGCATGTTACCAAGGTCAAGGCTATGGGTGTTGATGGAGGTTCATGGGAATGGAGGTGCAATTTATGCAAGAAGGATAAGACCTTGAAGGGCTCTTATACAAGAGTCAAGGCTCACATTTTGCATGAAGGGAAGGGTATTGAAGGTTGTCCACATACTCTTGATCTGCAAGTGAGGAATAAATTTCAGAAAGAGCATGATGATGCTCAAACAATTAAGGACAATAGAGCCAAGATTGCTATGCATGGCACTAGAAAGCATCCTCCTTCCTTGGGTGTTAGCAATGAGCCAAGGATTGTTCATGAAGCAAGGAAGAAGAGGGATCTAGAGGTAGAAAACGAGATATCCAAAGGCCCTGGAGGACGAGGTGCAGCTACAGACAACAGATTGATGAAGATGTTCAACAATCAAAAGAGAGAAAAAGCGGATTCAAGAGTGGAAAGGGCCATATTTGCATGTGGCATCCCATTTAATGTGGTTCGTTCCCCCTACTGGAAGGATATGGTGAAGGCAATTAACGAGGCTCCTCAAGGTTTCAAGGGGCCTGTTATCGCACAATTTGTACTTTGATAGAAGAGAAGGTAAAAGGAAAGAAAATTGGCATAACGGGAGACTATCCTATCACTGTCACCTCAATAGGATGTCTCTTTCTATTTAGGGTAGTAGGCCCGAGGGAGACGTCCCCAGTGACCTGGGGTTTTGAGAAGGCAAAGGGATAGTAGCTAGGTAAAAGGTCCACTCTCACAAGTCACCACCAATCAGAAAGTCCGGTTTAAATAACCAATGAAGAGATAATATGCCAAAAGTGTACCTGCACGGAACAAAGCAATAGGAAAACTATATATTTGCAAGAGCACTTGTTGGTTAGCAGTTCATAAAACCATTGACTTTATTAAATAAAACAATTTGCTGAATATGATGAAGTAAACAAAAATATTATAACAACAATGTTTATAGAGCAATACTTCACATAGAATGTCTTGAAACTAGCTTCAAAATGACTAAAAACCATTAACCATTGAAGTCATAACATTAGCATTTGATAGAAGCACATAGGACAAAGTATAATTCAGCCTTTACAATTTCTTTATGAGATTTTAATGCTGCATTTAATGGCTGTAACTTACTTTAGTAGCAACAACAAGTAGGTTAGTAGATCAAGCTATTCTAGGGTTAGAAAGTGTCAGTAGGTTGTTCAAAGAATAGGTTTTGAAGGTTGTGGTGATCAATTACTCAATGGAGGACTTAGACTAGTTCTTTCTTAGGGAAAATGGAGTCAATAAAGTGGCAGAAATGTTGAAGAAAAAGGATGATAATAGGAGAGCCAAAGACGAGAGGGGTTGATGAATGAAGTGTTGGTAAGCCAAGTCTTCAACCACCAAACCCTAGGGGAAAATGACTACTAAGGTGTAGGTAACCCTAGGACTTAGTATATTTTCCTCCCTTTTTAACTCAAAGATGAAGCAAGTGACGGCTAATATGAAGCAACAAGTGCTAGGGTGTTGCAATGGGAAGTCCCTTAGCAATGGCTTCAAGAAAAACGACTGCTTGGCACAATCTAGTAGGTGGATAGCAATTGAGATAAGGACAATAACATGTGCTTAATCTCCTAGGGTTTCAAGCTAACAATTTCATAATCTTAGCAAAATGCAAAGTAAAGATATTATAACCATTCAAAAGAAAGAAGAATTGCATAATTTTACTTACATTCACCGAGAATAATCTAGCATATCACCTAGTTGTAGACTTTCCACCAAGAAAATGCCCAAAAAGCACCAAGATTATCCTTCCTTCAACAAGTGCGCACTAAATTTCAGTCATAAAACCCTAATTAGGGCACAAATTTCAGACCTCACAAGTGTGAGTCCAAGATGATGAAAAATAAGAGGTAATTTCCCCTTATTTATACAATACCAAAGACCAAAATTAGGTCAAAAAGGACGACATGGCCAGTTACAAATAATATCCAGTTTTTAGTTTTTACATTAAATGTCTCAAATAAACCCTAAATCAAGATGCTAAGGTGACGTCATGCCCTCTTAGGGTGACGTTAGGTCCTTTTTGGGCAACATTGGCCTCCTGGGGCAAAACATTAGGCCTTCTTGGGCCTCAAGAACCTGCCACACGTGCCACTTGGCACACAACTGCCTCCAAAACATCCCAAAACGTTGGATGTCATCATGGGTGACCTAGGTGACATCATGGACCTTCCAAGGCCTACATCATGATGGAAAGGGCACAATCCTCCTGGGTCTAGGCCTTCCAGGCTGCCACTGGTGAAACGTCCTCCTCTTTCTCTGATGCAATCCTTTGATCTGTCTCTGCCCCCTGCTGGGTTATCAACATCCATCTAGTGGGATTTTAGCCCCATGGAGGTCCGAACTAATCATCTCCCCATGTGTACCTGTCCATCGAGTGTGGCCCTGCAACATCAACAGATACACCCTCCATGGGCTCATAACTCACAGGGATCATAGCAATGTCAATCACATCTAATCATCAAGTTTATTAAACATGTGCATAAAACCCCCTTTACTCGGACAAGTGCTCAAAGACATTATACTAATCTACAAGCCATGTTTGGAGGGAACGCTAGGATGTCCTATTGGGCTAATGCTCATTGGATGTGGGATGTTTCCGGGAGGAGTAAAACCTAGGCCATGTGAGTGGATGAGGTGGTAAGGGATGTCTGGGCAAGGGGTGCAGTGATAGTAGGGAAATGTATGGCTTACCTGTGGAATCCTTTGAAGAGGGTGAGTTGCACCTGTCATGGATGCAAATGTTTCCAACCCCATTCATGCCTTTTATCTTTTATTCTTACTTCTTTTTCTTTCCAGAGGCTAGTTAGGGGACACTGTCGTGGCGTGGTGACCAGTGGTGGCAATGTTACCCACAAGCATTTCACGGAGATGAGAAAGCTGGCTCGTGATGAGACCCCTTTTCTCTTGGCTATGCCACAAAGAGCCGCTACCCTGGCGTGGTGACCAACTGTTGGTAGTGTCATACCGCTATATGCCCATGGACCTAATAGGCTGGCTCGTGATGAGACCCCCTATCCTCTAACTAGGTCTTGTTTTATTATTTTTTATTGGTCCCTCTATTTCTTGTTGAGAAACTTTTTATTTCTTTCTCAGGGATCCCTGGGCGAAGCATCTCAAGGTTTCATTCTTTTGGCTTTTATCTTTTGCCAGCTACGTTTATCCTCTGGGCCTTTAGCCCCTTCTTCCCACAAGGTAAGGTACAACCCTTAGATATTTGGCCAACCCAATGCCCAGACCAGTGTAATGGGTTGAATGAGCAGGAAAAAGATGAAAAGTGATAGGTATGGTGGGAGCAGACGATGACCTTTTATGAATCCCCCCATTGGCAACTCAAACCCTATGGGTACCAGCTTACTAGGGCATCTTGTCATTCCCCCCAGGTGTGGTCAAGTGGAAAAGCATAAGATCCAAGCACACGTTAGAAGCAAAAGGATTAAATGCACATATTCAAAGGTTCTGAGGATCAGAGTGACACATACCATGATACCCAGACTCATTACCTCATGGAGCAAGATCCATCTTTGCTACAGGATCAGGCCGAGGTGATGGATGCTGCTACTGCTGATAAAGTAGAGGTGTTGAAGAATGAAAGGATGGGCCCTCCAGGGCCATGCTCAAGTCGATCTAGCTCTCGGTACTCCATGTCTAGGACCTGTGGGCCTCGAGACATAATCTCCTTAGTTATCCCTAGGTTAGGGGATAACAGGGCCAAACTATGAAAAACTCAGAACAATGTTGCTCCAGAAAGAGAGGGCATTGATTCATGATATTCTCAAACTAGTTCGCAGCTCATGGATGAACACATGGGTTTCCATTATCTCTGATGGATGGACTAATACAAAGCGGGGTCCCTTGGTCAATGCTATTGCATCATCAAAAACATGAGAAGTGTTCTTAAGAGAAGAAGATTGTTCTGGTGAGGTAAAAAATAGCAAATTCATTGTTGATATTTTAATTTCTGCTATTGAACAAGTAGGGCCAACAAATGTGGTGCAAGTTATCACAAATAATGCACCCGTTTGCAAAGTTGTTTGCAAAGCTGCAGGCTTGATTGTTGAGAGTAGATATCATCATATTTTTTGGACTCCTTGCATTGTCCAAAATTTAAATCTCATTTTAGAAGAGATTGAGGAAAAAAATGAATGGATTAAGGAGGTCACAGGGCAAGCTAGGGAGATCATTAAATTCATCACTAACAACCACTAGTCTCAAGCAATGTATCGAGAATACTCCAAATTAGAGTTTCTCAAAGTTGTTGAGACAAGATATGCCTCAAACTTCATCATGTTGCGCCGCCTTGTTGAGGTCAAAAGTGCATTGATGAGTATGATGGTGGGTGTGACTTGGGTTGAGTGGAGACAAGCAGATTCAGAGAGAGGAAGTATGGTGCAGAGGGTGTTGATTCATGAGGATTGGTGGAGCATGGTAGAATTCTTGCTCAAGTTTACATTACCTGCATTTGAGCTTCTCCGAGATGCAGACACGAACAAACCTTTCCTAGGAGAGATTTATGATGGCATGGATACCATGGTTGAGAAAACCATGGAAATTATTACAAAGGAGGCTCCCACTTTTTTTTTTTGTTGAGGTTGATTTTGTTGAACATGTGAGGTCCATCATTGTTACTAGGTGGAATGGATTTAACACTCCATTGCACACTTTGATACATGCTCTAAATCCCAAATTTTATGATGAGGAGTTCATTGCTCAAAGCAATGGGAAGAGAAAGGCCCCACATAAGGACAAGGAGGTGGCCATAGGAGTGAAAAAATCCTTCCAAAGGTTGTTTCCATCTTCTCAACAAACAAAGGTGAGGGAGGAATTTGCTTGTTTTGTTGCTCGATTAGAGGATTTTGCAAACATCTCAGCTTTGGAGGACAGAAGCACCATGGACCCGATTAAATGGTGGACTTGTCATGGGACAAATGGTGTATATTTGCAAAGCCTTGCCACTCATATTCTATCACAAGTGGTAAGCTCTTCATCAACAGAAAGGAATTGGAGCACCTATGGTTTCATTCATTCCGTGAAGTGCAACAGGTTGGGATCGCAGAAGGCTGAGGATCTTGTATATGTGCATTCAAACCTTCACCTTGTGTCTCGCAAGGGTGAAGAATATACAAGTAGGCCTCATAAAGAGTGGGATGTGGATGCATAAAGCCTAGACTTAGAGCTATCTCTTGCTACTCTCGATATTGGTGATGATGCAAGTGGAAGTGGAATTCAAATTGCCTCTTCTTCCCATCGAGGCTCTAGTTATGCTGAACATGCATCTTGTTCTATTTTTGATGATGAGGATGAGGATCAGTATGATATGTATTAGGATATGTAATTGTAGTTGCCTTTAGCTCATGTTTTTTTTCATTTTCAGCACATACAACCTCATTTATAATGGTTGATTTTGGATGTAAAGCCTCATTTATAAAGGTTGATTTTGGATTTTTCTAGTTGCATCATGTAATGAATGATATCGATCATCTATGGGAGTTAATATGGACATGCTTTTACTTCTAAGATGTCATTTATGTGTATCATTATGTTTTTCTTGCAATATAATGTTTTATTTTAAAAAAAACTATATATATATTTTAATTTTTTTATATACGACATTTCCCCTAGCGTTTCCCTCGACGTTTCCATTTTTTGAGGGCATGTTTCATACTGTCCCCGTTTTGGAAACTTAGAAACGTTTCCCCGTTTCGTGCAACTTAGGTGCCAACTGCTGAAGGTGAAAATTTACCTCTCAAATAACACAACTAGTATAATGCAACAACAATTTGAATGAGTTGCAAACCAGAATAAGAGCAGAATGGCACTCTCTTCTTTGTTTCCTTATAGCCAAGGAGACCACACAAATTGGATGATAAAGGATGCTTCCTTACACGGTCATTTAATTTCCCCAAGTCACCTTCATGTATATATGCATTAGCAACAAATTTCTGAACAACATATGATAATGGAAATGTGCCCAACCTTGTGGGTAATCTCGACCCAAGTAGAGAATGTAACAACAGCCAAGGGAAGCTTCTTCTAGCAGCAATAAAATTATATTTACACACAGCATAAGTCTACAAGAATGCAACTCGACTCCCCTTCAAAACAACAATATCTTTCTTTACCATTTACACCATGTTGACCATCTATTTCGACTAGGGGGTCAACTCCATGTGCCATAAAGCTATGTACCTAATGGTGCAACCAAGTTGAAGACTTTCTGGTTCTACAAGGCAATTTTGCCCCCGTCACATCTTTTTTTAATTGGAATTTCCGCTCCTTTGCATGGGATAATAATGTAATGGATCTGCATGGATCATATTTTAGGTTAGTTGCCTAGGATTTTATCATTAGGGAAGTCCTTTCATTGAGTTCTTTTTATCCTCAGGTAATTTTTAATTACCCTTGAGATTTTCACTCACAATAATCCTCCAAAGTGGTGAAAGATGTTCTAATGATCAAGGGTCTAGGAATATTGTAAATGGCCATGCTAGACATCTTCTAGAGTCTTGCAGAATTCCGTCGAGTTCTAATAGTTTTTTTTTAATTTTTTAAAATTACCCAGTTAATGGTAATTTTAATTAAATTTGATGTAAAAATGTAAAAACTAGGTCCTAGGGGATTTTGATAGGGGTGTGAGTACTCAAAGGAAATGGAATGAGACCCCTACACCCTTGGACCAAGTTTCAACTCAATTGGGCAAGTTTTTATAGGTCATTTTCCATGAGGAGTCCAAGTCAGTCTTGAGTCAGCAATTTAATTGTTTAATTTGGCTAAGTCAAAAATGCCAAAAATCGTAAAATGAGAAAAAATAATTGAGAAAGAGTGGGAAAGGTTTCCTAAGCCTTTTACTAAGTTAGAAAAACAATTTTCTAACTTAACCCAACCCCCTTTGCCTAGCCACACTCACAACTTGTCTTCTCCCTAGCAAAAGTTCGCCCCCCTTGGTGAGTAACTTAGCCAAAATGAAAAATTAAAAGAGGAAAACCCCCTTCTCCCTAAGTGTGCCCCCCTTTAGATGGTAACTTCTATTGCATGTGTGATACTTGGAACACATCCAAGAGGGGTGTCTCTCCTCTCCCAGGTATAAAAGAATGCCTATCCCTCCTGATTTCAGACATCTATTCTCTGAGTAAAGTTATTATGCCCAAATCTCTCCCACTCCTCTCTCTCTCCCATTTTGCTCTTGCTCTTGTGTAAAGCTTGCTGCAAGTATTTGCAGCAACCTTTTTCTATTGGAATAAAAAAACTCTTTGGAGGATCCATGGTGCATTGAGAGTCTTCTTGGTACTATCTTGTGCTACATTTGAGGTAATATTTGTTTTGTTTTTTTGTGTATTCCTATGTTATAGATCTAGAGTTGGAAATCCAAGAGTATTGTGCTTGGATAGATCTATGGTAGTAGTATTGTAGATCTAGTAAGTATTTGTTTTGATTCAGCAAAGTATTTTGTTTTATCAATAAGATCTATTCACCTCTTCTCTTTTCTGTATATTTGTTTCACGAAATTTGCAAGTCACCAAAGGGTTTTGTGGACAAATTTCAGATCTGAAAATTTGTCCCTTCACCCAACTCAAACCTCTTTAAATTTATGTTCTAATTTATGAATATTTCCATTCATTTTTGGGGCATTTTATCTCTCTGTAATAGGTTACTAAATCATATTTACTTGCTGATTTTTTTCACAGATTTTTTTTTTTATTACTAACAGCAATTATTTGAGTTTTCTGGTCATATTTGCAGCTTTTCCAGCAAGTTTTGCTTGCTGGTTTTTTGCAGGTTTGCATCAGAAAAGAGGAGGTGATGCCCATTTGGGGCCATAAAACGTCAAGAAAAGACCTCCCAAGTTGGGGTATTGGATACCCACTTCTCCTATCCTCTTCTATCATTGTAAGCAAGCCCAAAGAGAGTCTCTTGGGCTTGCATTTCTTTCCAAGTTCTATTTTTCGGTAATTTCTTTAGTTAATGTGCCTACACCTTGCATAGTGGATTGGCCTAGCCACCCATGCAAAATCGTAAGGCTAGGAGTTAGATCTATTTTCTGTTTTGTTTATGCATTTGAAGTTTTCACTACTTGTCCATAAGGCAAGGTTGAGAGGCTAGGATCTCTTGCTTTTCAGTTTGAGTTATTTGTTTATTTTATTCACCCACTTGGGCACAAAACCGGTAGGCTTGTCCTCCATCTTGTGCCTTTGTTGAGGTTGCAAGCAGTTAGTTATTTTTCCAAGTTTATTTTACTTTCCACTTTTACTTTGCCTACACCTTGCATAGTCGATTGGCCTAGCCACCCATGCAATATCATAAGGCTTGTATTCTAGTTTATCATATTTCTTTTACTAGTATTGCATTGAGTTAGAACCAACCTTTATTTTTATTATCTTGCTCAAAGTTGAAGTAATCTTCCTTTTGCAATTTACTTATGTTGGATCTATAAGCACCTTTCATTTCATTTACTTGGAAGCTCTATATCCTTAAGCATTTTCAGTACAAGTAATTTTATTGCTTAATCAATTAACTTGTAGCTTTAAGAGGGATAAATTTATCTAGTCTAAATAGACACCCTTTGTTGGTACAACTTTCGCTACCAAAAAGGAGGCTTGTGGAGGCTACTGGGGGTGCTAAGTCAGGGATGACTTCACGGCACTAGGTGTCCCCCTTGTTGAGCGCCCAAGTTTTTCGGGTTGACCTATGGAGCTAGGGTAAGGTTGGTTTCACATTAGCTTAAGCCCCCTAATCAAAGAGATACTTTTAAAATTTATCTAATAGTACACAACATTTGCACTTCATTTTTAGTATCTTTTAAGTTGTGTTTACCTTGCTATTCAAGGTCTCTTTCACATGCTTATGGTTTAATTCATCTCTGTTTTTTATTTTCAAGCATTTCATTTCAAGTTGTGTAAACCTTGTTGTTCAAGGTATTCTTTTATGCTCATGGTTTAATTCACTAGATTTTACAATTCAAGTTGAGCATTGTACTTCCAAGTTCATTTGTGGATTGAAGTGGTTCTCTATTCAAAGGCAGGCTTCCATCAAGTTGCGTACCATCTCTTTGGGGCACTTAGTGAGTGGTTTCCCCCTTTGCTCAGAAGTTGCGCACTTCCTCTTGTTGGTTATCTATCTCCTCTAGAAGTTGCGCACTTTCTCTCTTTCCTGCATTTTCAAGTTACATGATTATGGTTAGTTAGTTGTGAGTTCATTGGCTTTGGTTCATCTTTTGTTGTGTATCTTTCTAACTCATTCTTTTGTTCATATTGTAATTTACTTTACATTGTATAATTGTCATTGTTTTCATTCATCTTGTACTTAGTGTAAATCTTTTCTCTGTAATTAGATCTTTTAATTCTTGTAACCTTTGTTTAGATTTAGTTGACCCCTTGCCCAACATTTAGGCACTAGTCTTAGTTGACCTTAGGGAGAGGTTTGATTGTCATTTGAAATTGTGCATTGCATTGTTTCTTGCCATATAGGTTAGATTTCCCCCTAACTTAACTAAACTAAAATCAACTCCTAGAATTCTCTTAATAATTCATATAGTAACTAGGGTCTACCCCCCTTGGCTTCCCTAGGAGTAAGCGTAGATGGAAGAAGTCCAAACCGAGGTGACAAGTGGGTTTGGACTTAGGCATTTTGCCTCCAAGGACACACCGAGTGGATTGATACTTTTCCACGTTTGTAGGTGTGTATAAGGATGGAAACATATTTGGTGTCGTTGTTGGGGATAAGTATTTTATCCTTGGTCTAAACGACTTAACTTAATTTATTCTTTTAAAACTAAGTAATAAATTTGTCCCTAAATTTTTTTAACTTGGGTTGTGTTATTTGTTTTTGCTTACTCTCCAAGTGTCGACTCCATCTAAAAATTCTTTGAGGTATACTACTCGGAGTACTTCAGAAGGATTGGTTTACTCTTTTCCTGAACCTGAAAAGGTTTATAGGAGGAGACTAAACCGTGTTACTCTTCGTAGGCTACTTGAAAGTCTTGGAGAAGAAGCAGTCTCTGATATCCAATTCTTGTTTGAACAAAATAATCCACCAATTGTTAATACTACAACAACTAATCCTAACTTAGTCATGAGTAATCTACTAAGGCCTTTGAACTTTACAGCTATTCAAGGTGCTCCTCACGCAATTCCTGACAAAGCTATTGATAAGTTGCCTTCTTTTCAAGGAAATAATGTAGTTAGTGCCCATGCTCACCTTTTGAGTCTTGACTTATGTATTGGAAAGTGGTGTCATGGTCATGATGAAGAGTATGTGAAGATGACTTTGTTTGTGTATTCTTTAGAGTTTAGAGGGGGATGCTGCTGAATGGTTTTCAGAACAGGATCCAAACAAGTTTAGCACCCTAGCCGAGATTTATCAAGCTTTTAGAGAAAGATGGGGTGATCAGAAAAAGAACCAGTTTTTGCTAGTTGCCCTTAACACAAGTCAGAAAAAAGAGAATGAAACTATGGATGAGTTCAATAAAAAATTCAATGACTTGGTGAAAAGTCTCCCTACAACTATTAAACCTCCTGATGCATCAATTTTAATCCATTACATGGAGTCTTTTGAGGGGGAAATCATATATAAACTAAGGGATAAGGATCCACAAACTCTAAAGGATGCACAAACCTTTGCAGTAAGGATAGATAAGAATATGCAAGATGCTAGGAAGTCTAATATTCCTAGTTTTTCAAGAGGAACTTCTTCCCAATCTTATGAGGAGAAGAGAAAGAAAATTGAAAATCAAGGGTCTTATAATGATGACATTAAGGTACTCACTCAATTAATCAAACAAATGGAGATTAACCAAGACAATCAAATGAGAGAGAATGTTAGTCAAATGAATGCCATGCAAAACAGGTTGATAGCCATGGAAAAGGCTCAATCTAGTAGGCCCCGATATAGGCCAAATGATAAATGGCCAAAGAGACCTCCTCCTCAAGAGAAAATGCCACAAAATCCATTTGAATCCACTAACTTGGTTGATCACCAAGCTATTCCCTATTGTAGACCTTGTGGACAATTTCATGAGGAATCAACTTGCCAAATATTTCTTCAAGTGTGTAGTGAAATGGGACCTTATAGACCAGAAAATGAACAAGTAAATATGTTTGGTCATGAGTATAATGTTGGCATGAATGAATGGATGGATTTGATGGAGTATAGTGAGGGGGTAAATTGTATGAATAATGTGGTGGATAAGGCRACATAAAAGTTTGGTCCTAAGCCTACTCCCCAACAAGTGTCAGAAATGGCTAGATATAGAGGCATTACTTATCAAAGGAATGGAAGMAATAATCAAGATAGGCCTYAATCAAGTRTTTTAGGAATGCCTCCTCCCCCTCCTAAAACAATGGTTCACARAAGTTCAGATTTAAATATTGACTTAGGAGGGTGGCTCAATAATGCAAATATGTTGGTACCTGTGTCAGAAATAATGAAGATTCCATCTCAGAGGGAAAARTTACTCAAAGCTATAGAAAATCCTTCTCAGAACAATGTTGACATTCCACCAGCAGTAGCTTACCAGGATGCACCTGTTATTTTGCAAAATATGGATAGGGGAAATGAAAAGAATAGACCATTTTATCTTTCTTTGCTCATGAATGATCATATTCTTCACAGTTGCATGCTTGACTCAGGAGCAAGCTCAGATGTTATGACTAAGAAGGTAATGGAACAATTAAACTTAAGGATATCAAGCCCTTATCGTAACATCTGTGCCATGGATAGCAAAACAATTAAGGTGCATGGTTTGATTAAGGGATTACAAGTACACTTGGCTACATTCCCAGACATCGTGATAGAAATGGACATAGTTGTAATAGATGTGCCTGATGCTTGGGGTATGTTGCTGTCAAGAAAAACAACTGCAGACTTGGGTGGTAATTTACAAATGGATTTAACTTATGCCACCATTCCAACTCCAAATGGTTCCATGTTTAGATTAAACAGGGAGTTGGAAAGAAAGTACCATGTGGAAGATCCTAGGAATCCCACAAATGAGCTTGTGTATCGTGAAATAGAGATGGGATGTTATGAGATAGAGTCTAACTCTCTAGCATCTACCAAGATGGAACTTAAGATGAATCCCAAAATATTTGTAGTGTTTGGGACACCATGGATTCTTTTGATGGTCTTTTTCTTGAGGAAGATTTGGATAGAATGAATAATGATATGACTCCTTCAGTATTAGAAACAGAGTTGGATTTTTCAATTGTAAATTTGGCATCAACTCACCAGTTATGAGAAGAATCAGTTAGATGTCAGGAAGGATCAGATGGAATTTTGGGGCCAGCTCCTCCTTATGTTTTAGAAATTAGGAAAGAAATCAAAGGAAGGATAAATGAAGCGAGTCTGGTGGAAGATCATAAGGATGATAATAAGGGTAGTGATGGTAATATGAAGTATGTCATCCCTATGAAGAGGTATGCCAAGACTTTCAAAGAAAAACTAAGTTCAAAATATTTTCACTTGGCACCTATGCAACTTCATCAGAATTTTTTTAAGCAGGATTATCCCAAGTGGCCCAAGGTTAGAAACAAGGATTCACATAAGAACAACATAAAATAGGATAAAGTGTATCAGTCTTCTAGCAAATCATCTCAGCTAGTGGCACGACATAAAGTCAAGCATGTTAATGAGAGGAATCCCCCTTGAAGTAATTTTTCAACAAGACAACTTGGTGTTCAAAGGGACACCCTTTGTAACGTATCTCTAACCCTTCTCCTTTCTTTCAGTTTTGTATTATTTCATTTCATTATGTAATTATGTTACTTAGGTTATTCATTGTATCATAGTTTCATTTATGCAATTGTTGTATATGGTAATTTCATTTAGGTAATTATTGTTTATAGCATTTCTTTTGTTCATTTTATACATGTATTTATGTTGGGTATTGGTGAGCACTTTGTTTTGTAGATTCTGAATTTCTCGCATGCTCTCCTTCCCAAAGAATGATCGAACACACGTCCCCATGTGGAGCCATATGTTGACCACCTATTTCAACTAGGGGGTCAACTCCATGTGCCATGAAGCTATGTACCTGATGGTGCAACCAAGTTGAAGATTTTCTGGTTCTACAAGGCAATTTTGCCCCCGGCACGTCTTTTTGTAATTGGAATTTTCGTTCCCCTGCGTGGGATAATAATGTAATGGGTCTGCATGGATCATATTTTAGGTTAGTTGCCTAGGAATTTATCATTAGGTAAGTCCTTTCATTGAGTGTTTTTTATCCTCGGGTAATTTTTAATTACCCTTGAGTTTTTCACTCACAATAATCTTCCAAAGTGGTGAAAGGTGTTCTAATGATTGAGCCCAATGGGTCACTAGGGTCTAGGAATATTGTAAATGACCATGATAGACATCTTCTAGAGTCTTGCGGAATTTCGTCGAGTTTTAATAGTTATTTTAATTTTTTTAAATTAATCAACTAATGGTAATTTAAATTAAATTTGATGTAAAAATGTACACACTAGGTCCTAGGGGATTTTGATAGGGGTTTGAGTACTCAAAAAAAATGGAATGAGAACCCCAACACCCTTGGACCAAGTTTCAGCTCAATTAGACAAGTTTTGCTAGGTCATTGTCCATGAGGAGTCCAAGTCAGTCTTGAGTCAACAATTTAATTGCTTAATTTGGCTAAGTCAAAAATGCCAAAAAGTGTAAAATGAGAAAAACGAGTTGAGAAAGAGTGGGAAAGGTTTTCTAAGCCTTTTCCTAAGTTAGAAAAGCAATTTTATAACTTAACCCAACCCCCCTTGCCTAGCCACTCTCACAACTTGTCTTCTCCCTAGAAAAAGTGCGCCCCCCTTGATGAGTAACTTAGACAAAATGAAAAATTAAAAGAGGAAAACCCCCTTCTCCCTAAGTGCGCACCCCTTGAGATGGTGACTTCTATTGCATGAGTGACACTTTGAACACATCCAAGAGGGGTCTCTCTCCTCTCCCAGGTATAAAAGAATGCCCACCCCTCCTCATTTTAGACATCTATTCTCTGAGTAAAGTTATTATGCCCAAATCTCTCCCACTCCTCTCTCTCTCCCATTTTTCTCTTGCCTGTCTCTCCCATTTTGCTCTTGCTCTTGTGTAAAGCTTGCTGCAAGTATTTGCAACAACCTTTTTCTATTGGAATAAAATAAATCTTTGGAGGATCCATGGTGCATTGAGAGTCTTCTTGGTGCTATCTTGTGCTACATTTGAGGTGATATTTTCTTTGACTTTTTGTGTATTCATATGTTATAGATCTAGAGTAGGAAATCCAAGAAAAGTATTTTTCTTGGATAGATCTATGGTAGTAGTATTGTAGATCTAGTGAGTATTTGTTTTGATTCAGCAAAGTATTTTTTTTTATCAATAAGATCTACTCACCTCTTCTCTTTTCTGTAGCTTTGTTTTCAAGAAATTTGTAGGTCACCAAAGGGTTTTGTGGACAAATTTCAGATCTGGAAATTTGTCCCTTCACCCAACTCAAACCTCTTTAAATTTCTGTCCTAATTTTCTGAATATTTCCATTCGTTTTGGGGGCATTTTAACTCTCTAGGAGTTAGATCTATTTTCTGTTTTGTTTATGCATTTGAAGTTTTCCCCACTTGTCCTTGAGGCAAGGTTGAGAGGCTAGGATCTCCTGCTTTTCATTTTAAGTTATTTGTTTATTTTATTCACCCACTTCGGCACAAAACCGGTAGGCTTGTCCTCCATCTTGTACCTTTGTTGAGGTTGCAAGTAGTTAGTTGTTTTTCCAAGTTTATTTTACTTTCCCCATTTATTTTGCATACACCTTGCATAGTGGATTGGCCTAGCCACCCATGCAATATCGTAAGGCTTGTATTCTAGTTTAGCATATTTCTTTTACTTGTCATTTTCAATATCTTTTACTTGTCTTGGCTAGTATTTCATTGAGTTAGAACCAACCTTTATTTTTATTATCTTGCTCAAAGTTGAAGTAATCTTCCTTTTGCAATTTACTTATGTTGGATCTATAAGCACCTTTCATTTCATTTACTTGGAAGCTCTATTTCCTTAAGCATTTTCAGTACAAGTAATTTTATTGCTTAATCAATTAACTTGTAGCTTTAGGAGGGATAAATTTATTTAGTCCAAATAGGCACCCTTTACTGGTACAACTTTCGCCACCAAAAAGGAGGCTTCTGGAGGCTACTGGGGGTGCTAAGTCAGGGATGACTTCACAGCACTAGGTGTCCCCTTTGTTGAGCGCCCAAGTTTTCCAGGTTGACTTGTGGAGCTATGTTAAGGCCTTGTTTGCCTTACTTCTTGACCACCCAACAATCATTTTCGCCAAAACGGTAAGAGTATAGGGGTAGTCACATAGCTTAGGTTGGTTTCACATTAGCTTAAGCCCCCTAATCAAAGAGAGACTCTTAAAATTTATCTAATATTTCACAACATTTGCACTTCATTTTTAGTATCTTTTAAGTTGTGTTTACCTTGATGTTCAAGGTCTCTTTCACATTCTTATGGTTTAATTCATCTTTGTTTTTCATTTGCAAGCATTTCATTTCAAGTTTTGTAAACCTTGTTGTTCAAGGTATTCTTTTATGCTCATGGTTTAATTCACTAGATTTTACAATTCAAGTTGAGTATTGTACTTCCAAGTTCATTTGTGGATTGAAGTGGTTCTCTGTTCAAAGGCATGTTGCCATCAAGTTGCGCACCATCTCTTTGGGGCACTTGGTGAGTGGTTTCCCCCTTTGCTCAGAAGTTACGCATTTCCTCTTGTTGTTTATCTATCTCCTCTAGACTTTGCACACTTGCTCTCTTTCCTACATTTTCAAGTTATATGGTTATGGTTAGTTAGTTGTGAGTTCATTGGCTTTGGTTCATCTTTTGTTGTACATATTTCTAACTCATTCTTTTGTTCATATCGTAATTTACTTTACATTGTATAATTGTCATTGTTTTCATTCATCTTGTACTTAGTGTAAATCTTTTCTCTGTAATTAGATCTTTTAATTCTTGTAACCTTTGTTTAGATTTACTTGACCCCTTGCCCAACATTTAGGCACTATTCTTAGTTGACCTTAGGGAGAGGCTTGATTGTCATTTGAAATTGTGCATTTCATTGTTGCTTGCCATATAGGTTAGATTTCCCCCTAACTTAACTAAACTAAAATCAACTCCTAGAATTTGCTTAATAATTCACATAGTAACTAGGGTCTACCCCCTTTGGCTTCCCTAAGAGTAAGCCTAGATGGAAGAAGTCCAAATTGAGGTGACAAGTGGGTTTGGACTTAGGCATTGTGCCTCCAAGGACACACCAAGTGGATTGAGACTTTTCCACGTTTGTAGGTGTGTATAAGGACGACAACACACCCCATAGCGAGGGGGATTTAATCCTTCCAAATAGAGACTGATATGTCCCTTACCTTGCAGAGATTCATGCCCAGGAATGTGAGGAAATGCGCCCAAGGATATAGAGAGAAAACTACTCCCAGATTCCTTGAATTCCCACAATTTTTTTCCTGGAGGTGATCAAGTTTGAACTCTGGTTATTTGCCAAGCAGTGGTTTTGTGGAATGAATTTGATATGTAGCTGATTTGGATACTGAGAATATGTTGAATTCATAAACCGATATGCTATGGCTTGCCCCAGCGGAATGGTTCATATATATAAGTATAGGCAGCAACAATAGATAGAAGGATAGCGCCCAAGATGGAAGAAAATGTCCCAACTCCAAAGAAATCATTTCACCAAGAAAATAAATGGAGACTAGCACCCAAACTCCACTCTTTACATGCAATGGAAACAAGTCTATCTCAGCATAAAGATATGGCAGTCACATAATGGTTGTATTCTGATATGTAATTACCAGGTGTGCCCAGATTCATGAATGAACTTGACCACTGTAAAGTTCCTTTCAACCTTATTTTGTTTATTATGGTTTGAGCCAATTGTCAGATGATTTGCATATGAATTTTTTTGCAATGATGATTTAACACTCTTGATACACTACTGGTAGTTATAACCATTATACATTGAAGACTCAAACAAGCATTAAAATCACACTTCTATGTCAGTAGAGTATATGAAATTAATTCAAATAAACAACAATGAGCATATAGGAACCTGATAAGGGTATTGTTGTAGATTACTTGCAGAATACAAAAAGATCACTGGCAGGGAATGAGAGTGGATCACAACAGTCATGAATCTGAGAGATAAGGCGCCCTTAACATCAATATAATTTGTCACAGCAGCAGCAAAAAATCCCACAGTATAGTCGACTTTTCCACGGTAGATACACCAAGGTTCTAGTAATAATTCAGTCCAACACTTAACTCAGTCCTCCTACAGAGATCAATTATAGGAAACAACGAAATCAACCCCAGTGAGCTTACCCAGAGTTGATAAACCAATTTCTGATTTGCAAGGAAAGTGACTATGTTGCTTTATCACTCAGTTATACACCCATCATTCACTTAATGCGCCCAAGAAAGGGAAAATCGACCCCACTGATAAGAAATGATCCCATCACTTCCACACAGTGGATACCAAGAGGAAAATCGCCCCCACAGTGATGATAATACAACCCAACAATGATATTCTTCAATTCCCCTCATTGAAATCACCCCGCAATAAGAAATTGACCCCCACACTCTAAAACTCAGCCCATCTTGGCCTCAACAACTACCAAATCTGCCCAGAAGGAGACTCGACCCTCCAACAGAAAAAATCGGGCTAGTAAAGGAGGGAAAAAGAACCCAGACAACAAGAAATCACCCCTGCAGTGAGTATTTCGACCCTCTCTCTCACTAAACTCACGCAAAAAAGAGATGTTTCCTCATGGGATAAAGGTAAGATCAGAAACTTTCCCTCTTAGCCATGAAATGTGTCCAGAACTGAGAGAAAACCGCTCAGCAAGAGAAGTTTTTGTCCTTCCAAGGCTTTCGACCCCCTTTTCTTCAGTAGAATAGTTTCTCCACACAATTTTCAGCCACAATAGACAGTTCGATATCTCCACTATGGATAACTTTTCCCAAGATGAGTGAATCGAACCACATAAGATCAAGCTCAACTTCCGATAATAAAAACTGAAACACAATGAAGAAAACTTGCTACCAATCGATGAGACTTTGCTGCCAATATGATTTATTCCTCCACTGTCTTCTATAAGTTATGTTTTGTTGATCCTCTGGATTCATATAAATTCTGAGTATCATGATCAAGCTAGATTCCATATTCCCACAGCTGGCCAAGATCATGCTCTGATACCACTGTAAGATCCCATTTATAAAAAAAACTAGGGTTTTAATTTGTAAATAAAATTAGGGCATTAACTTTGCTACAAACCCTTGTAATTTCTTCAAACATATCATATACACACCAAAGTACACATAAATGGAAGAGATAACAGGGGCATTTTAGTATTATGGGATCATTGAATACAACTTTATAAGCAAAAATGGTTGCTATGG
>ML829298.1:36305-49400 GCA_009831015.1 Picea engelmannii | reverse complement strand
AATATTCAACCATTGAAGGAGGAAGATAGAGCCTAGCCTTTGCTACACTCATCTAACTTCTTCCCTTAAGCTAGTTTTGATTTTAAAGGTTAAAAGGAGGGTGACGTCCTAGGCCTAGGTTATCTACACCTAGGGCCATCCATATTTTAGGATTTAGTGATAGAGCCTTGTCTTTACAAAACTCTATCTCATTAAATCCTCTTGTTTTAACTCTCTAACCCATTGAAGTTATAGCCTGCATATATACTGTATTATTATTGTCTTGTTCCGGGCAGGTGTTTTCATTTGGGCATACACTTCTTTATTGGCTAATTAGCCGGACTGTCTGACCTTGGTGGTAACTTGTGAAGGGGAAACTTTAATTTTGATTTTATACCTTTGCCTCTTCAAAACCCCAGGTTACCGGGGACGTCTCCCCTGGGTTAACCTCCCTAAACAGAAAGAACCTCCCCATTGAGGTGACATTGGGTGGGGAAGGTTCCTGTTACGCCGGTTTGGCCTCAATTCTCTAGCCATTTGACCTAGCTACAAACTGTGGGATAACAGAACAAAAAGAAGATTGCAAGTTGGGTCAAGGTAAGGGAGGAAATTAGAATGGTCAGAGAGGCCTCTTGGAGGAGCCCCATGCCCATTAGAAACCCCACACCCAGTAGGAGCACACAACTTTGCAACAGTTGCAAGGTGCCTCGGGAACCAGATCATAGGTGTAGGGGTAAGGATCAGAAGCACACTATTGAGGCACACTATGACAGTGATGATGAGGTGTGTGAGGATGGAGCGATAGATGTTGATTTGGGGCAGTTCGATGATGATTGTGACTCTTGCACAGAGGCTAGTGATAGTGACTCTTGCATAGAGGATGATGATTTTGACATGCTTCAGGAGGATAGTGATCCCTGTATAGTGGATAGCCAGTCGAATGGACAGGATGATAGCACCAGTGTCTCAGCAGACATATCACATACCATTGATGACCTTACACCTCAGCAGAGTGGTGACACTAGTGAGGATTCACACGTGTTAGCACCTAGAGATGATGAACTTCCTATGATGGTCGTGACACATGTGTCATCCTTCCAGACACCCCTGATAGCCACGTCACATGAGGAGGTCAGTGGCATGTCAGAGATGATTGAGGAGCCTTGTGTGAAGGATGCACACCATGGACATGTAGATCCATAGATACAAGAGGAGGTCCAGGACGTACGGACAATTGACCTTACACGTATAGATCAACATGAGTAGATGGAGTCACAGATTTTGGAGATTCCATTAGTTGAGCAGATTGGGGAGACTAACAAGTTGATGGGGCACTTACTTCCAGGATCAACTTGCAGTGATGAAGATGCATTCCTTATTAGTCGGGGTGACCCTAGCACATGTCTAGAGACATCTATATGGGATCCAGGCGCAGATGATAGCAGCAGGGTGAGTGCACAGGAGGATATAACTGCTCATACAGGATACAATGTGATTCAAATGGAGATAGAATCTAGTGATGGGGTGCAGTGGCATACAAGAGGACCCAACAACACAGTAGACAGTGGACAATTCAACATGATATCTTTTGTAGCGAGGGTTTTTGAGGATTCCAGAGTTGCCACTAGCCGGACTGACACTAGCATTGAGAGACGTGAGGTGACACCTCAACATGGCTGTGATCAAGAGTCAAACCACGCAGCGGGGCAACTGAGAGTCAGTGAGGATGTTGGTGGTCTAGCGGGGGAACGCTAGTTGATGGATGAGCATGGGGGGTACCCATAGTCATTGATGAGTACAAAGAGTTATGATTCAGAGGCACAGGAGCTACACTCCACGAGGATCTTTGATATAGTTGAGTACTCATCGACGCATGGGGACTCCGGAGCCAAGGGCAATTTTCAGGACACGTCCTTTTGTGTTCCGAGAGTGGTTGACCTTCTAGTAGTATGCCCAGGGTCTAAGATATAGCACGAGTATACGAGAGATGACATGAGTATGTCGGAGCATACAGTGATGAATGATAGCTCACAGAGACATGTTGAGATGCATGGTGGGGTTCAGAGGAGTATAGTGCCTTGCAGGGAGGAGACACACCTAGGGGAGCATGCACAGGTCACTCCTTTGCAGAAGCACATAGTTATGAGAATTCACCTTCACCATATCATTAGTTGAATGGGTGATGGGAGATGGAGATTGGTTTACCAACAGTTGGAGGAGTTACTTCTGGTTGTACCTGATGATGGGGTTTAGTGATGGCTGCAGGCGAGCAGTTGTTAGGATTACAGGTAGACGTGATCTTGGTCAAGTCCTTGGGATGGTCCGAGGCAGTTGGTGTTTTTCAGCCCTACAGTCAGCTACAGATGTCTCTAGTCCTTAGTTGTTTTTACCTTTGCCTCCTTTAGCTCTTGCGTCCTTCACTATTTGACTCCATTAACCCTAAGGCACTGATCTAAAGACCTCATGCGTTGAGGTGAACTTGATCATAAACAACTTTCAAAATCTTGAATCAAACCCTAACTTCACTAACCCTAGCCTAAAACTAACCTTCTAATCCTATATGTTGTCATCATCTTTAGCTATAACATCATTGGTGAAGATAGCATCTTCTTTGTGAGCAATTGAATGGTGTTAAATGCATTAGTTGAATGAAGTATTGATTTGTCATATTGAATGCCACATCGTTTTAGCATTTGTTGAAGAAGTGACTTAATTACCATTGTTATTTTATAAATATTGACATCGTCAACATTCATTATCAAATTGCTTATAAGTGTATCAGATAGTCATTGATTTACATGAAGTACTAACCAATTGAGCATCTTGCATATATCAGTTTCATTGTTGCTTTGTCTCAGGCAAGTGCATCTCTTTTTTTGGATTATACTTTATTATTGGATGCTTAGCCAGAGTATCTACTCGGTGGTGACTTGTGAGGGGGGAATAACTACTTTATCCTGTAATCCTTTGCCTTCTCAAAACCCTAGGTCACCGGGGACGTCTCCCCTGAGCCTTACCTCCCTAAAGATAAAGAACCATCCCATTGTGGAGACATTGGGTGGCATTGGTTCATGTTACGCCAGTTTGACCTTCAAACTTTAATCCTTTTATCCTTGCTACAAACTGTGTGATAACATTTTGGCGTCGTTGTCGAGGAACACTGAGTCAAACCTTCCTCAGAAGACACTTTTCGGTAAGCCTTGCCTCTAGAAGCCTTATCCTACAAGCTTACCTGGCGACTCCACTAAGGTGTTTTCCCTTTTTCTTTGATAGTTTCAAGTAAACTATCTAGCGACTCCACAAACCGCAAAGAGGTTCAATAATCCTCCTTTATCTTTCAGAAGGAAGCCTCCCAAGAACTCTCCTGTTGTAAAATCACTTTTCGGAAAGAGTCTTCCTTTGAAAACCATGTCTAGTTCTCAGACCACTACAACGAACCCAACCAACAATCAAAGACAATGGTCATCTACTCTTTTCAAACCACTAGACATGTCAGCCATACCAAGCTATCCTAGGCAAATGCCACCCAAGTATGAAAAGTGGTTGCCTAAATTTACTAGTATCGATGCAATCAGTGTCGAAGAGCACATGAGCAACTTTTGGGCTTTTTTTACCTTCATCCTGTTCGTGATGATGCTGAAGACTTAGTCAGAATTTGTGTTGCTTATCTCGTTGAAGGTTGTCACGAACTTGTGGTTGAAAGAGTTGGACCTTATTAACCAGTCTGATTATATGAGATGACTGTGTGCAGAAGGAATCCTTGTGCTTTGCTTCAATCTTGTCGATATGGTTCTGTTGGAAAGAAGGTGCTTGGACTGAGACTGCAGTGGTTGCGGTGTTCTTTTGTTCACCCTTTGAAAAGACCGTGAAGACGCTGAATTTTGTAGTAGGAGATACTATCTTGCGGCATTTTTTAGGTGGGACATTAGTTGGAACTACCTCTGGTATCCTATAGAGATGACCCCCCAGAGTGACAATGAAACTACGGGGTCGAGACTCATAAATATCTTGGCGCTTCCACATATACGGTTGCCCCAACAGAACATCACATACATCTAGTAGGGAAACATAACATAATACCTCATCCATTAAAGGTTATATGTTGTATGAAAATCGACACTATTGGATGACACGGAGGTCTTGTCCCTGGTGAAGCAACCCGAAGTTTTATGGTTTTGGGTTTGGTGTTTTCAACAATCCCAACTATTTGATGACCTCTACTCAGATGAGGTTCTTCTGGCTTCTGCTATAAACAATAAAAGGCAGTGTTGTCCCCTTCACCGACATCTGTGAATGAAAAAGGCGCTCGCCTTCTTCAGGATCTACTGGGTCTTCTAGTTGAATTGTTGCGATCACGACAATAGCAATGGGATCTGCGTCGATGATCTGTCTTCTACCAATATTTTTTGAATCAGATTTTGAATCAGGGTTTGGCTCCTTGTTTTTTATCTCAGCCACAAATGACTATTTTTACGGACATTCATCATTGTTGTCCCAGGGGCTTTTGTGGAAATCGCACCATTTCCTAGTGTTCTTCTTCATCTTTTCGTTACCCTTCTTTTCCTGTGGCTTGGACTGGTTTTCTGAAGGTTGGTTGTTAGCATTCTCTTTACCATACTTTGGTGGTTGGGGTTTTGCAGACCCAAACTTTCTCTTTTTCTAGTGCTTAAATTTCTGCTCGATTTTAACATCATATTGATAAGCAACGCCGAGTCATGAGATGTCTAGAAAATCCATTTCGGTTTGGATGTATCTGTGTAGAGCCCCACGGTATTTCAAAACCAAATATCGCTTGGAGTCTTTGATACCCATCTTGGTGCACAAGTTATGGAAGGTATTGGTGAACTCTGACACTGCTTGGCCCCTCTCTTGACACAGTGTGGTCCATCTCATGTATTGGTCATCATAGTTACCAACAGGGTAATATTGTTCCTTGACTGCATCCAAAAAAAAATCCCAAGTGGGCTCGACCCCATATATTCCATACTCCTCTGTGGAACTTTGATGTGAGTAAGTTTCCCACCAATGTTTGACATGGTGACGACCCTTAAGGAGTGTGAAGGTGATATTTTCCATGTTAGAAAAACTGTGAAGAGAGAAATAACCTTCTAGCATAGTTAACCATTTTTCTAGGAAATCTACATCTATTTGACATTAAAATATGAGAATATCAAAATTGACTTGTACATTGAAAGGAGAGATACTTCCAAAGTGGTCGCTTGATGAAGACATGTCCGCTGTTATCCACGGGTGTTGAAGGATGTGGGAAAAGTATCCATCATGTTGTCCCTTTTTCGCATGAGAGCTTGCTCAAACAATAGATTGATAGAATCTTATGGTCCGTCGTTTTTCTTTTCTTCTGCCATGGAGGGTTTCTTGGGCGTGTGAGAGATATTTTCCTCAAGAGAGACAAGCTTGAGACCCAACTTGCTATACTTGGACCTCGTCGGGGACATGCACTGAAAAATGATCAAGAGTAGCCTGCTCTAATACCGTTGATCCAGATTATTTTCGGCACAAAATGAGAGCAGAGATATAACATAGAAATGTACAGAGATATTGCAAGAGAGCCAATAATATAACATATATATAACCATAAACACAGAGATACAGTAACACACAATTTCTATTAATGAGTGAAATGTACAAAATTGTATAAATACAGAGTGAAAGACTCGCTAGAATGGTGGCATCTTATCTCTGAGAAAAGATGTGACTGCTACTCACATTCACAAGAATATGCTTTTACAATGAGGCTCCAAAGGCCTTTTTATCATAATGAAAATACAAAACCCTAACCCCGGAAGATGAAAAGCCAATAGTTTTTTGGACCTTGTTTTGGGTAGTTTGGTGTATCAACTTCTCGGGTCCATAATGTTGGCATACGATCTCCATTTGGGGCGCATGATAGGTCGTTGGAAAGGTATCATTGAGGAGATTCATTTTGGAGGATCAATCAAAGCCTTTGGCTATATTTGAGGTGATCGATCCTAAAAAAACTTCATTTAGACCCTCAATCCTCCCTCCTTAGGAAGCAATGGTCTCCATTGCCTCGATTTCCTAGGGGAGAGGGAAAAGCGTTCCTAGAATATACATCTTGATGAGTTGCTTTCCTTGCTAGAGAAGTTGCCTTGCTTAGCTTTTTGAAGGTTGTCACGAACTTGTGGCTGAAAGGGTTGGACCATTTTAACCAGTCTGGCTATATGAGATGACTATGTACAGAAGGAATCCTTACACTTTGCTTCAGTCTTGTCGACCTGCTTCTGCTGGAAAGAAGGTGCTTTGACTGAGGCTGCAGTGGCTATGGTGTTCTTTTGTTCACCCTTTGAACATACTGTGAAGAAGCTGAATTTTGTAGTATGAGATACTATCTTGTGGCATTGTTTGGTTGGCACAGTAGTTGGAACTACCTTTGGTATCCTATAGAGATGCCCCCCAGAGTAAAAATGACACTACGGAGTCAAGACTCATAAATATCATCGCGCTACAACATATATGGCTGGCCTAATAGAACATCACACACATCTAGTGGGAAAACATCACACAATACCTCATCCTTGAAGGGTTGGATGTTGTATGACAATTGACATTGTTGGCTGACATGGAGGTCTCGTCCCTGGCGTAGCCATCCCATATTTTATGCCTACGGGTGTGGTGTTGTTGAAAATCCCAATTGTTTGATGACCTCTCCTCATATGAGATTCTTTTGGCTTCCACTATCAACAATAAAATGCAGCGGGGTCCCCTTCACCCACATATGTGAATGAAAAAGGTGCTCCCCTCTTCAGGATCTGATGGTTCTTCTGGTTGAATTGTTGCAGTCGTGACAGTAGAAGTGGGATCTGCGTCGATTATTTTTCTTCTACCAGTATTTTTTGAATCAGATTATGAATCAGGTTTCTGCTCCTTGTCTTTGATCTCGGTCACCAATGACTGTTTTGAGTGACATTCATCGGTGTTGTGCCAGGGGATTTTGTGGAAATCGCATCATTTCTTAGTGTCCTTCTTCGTCTTTCCATTACCCTTCTTTCCCTCTAGCTTAGACTTTTATCCTAGAGGCTAGTTGTTAGGGTCGTATTTTTCATACTTTGGTTGTTGCGGATTTGTAGACCTAAACTCTCGCTTGTTCTAGTGCTTAAATTTTGGCTCGATTTTAACAACATATCAATAAGCAACACCCAATGATGAGATGTACAAAAAATCCATTTCAATTTGGATGTATCTGTGTAGAGCCCCACGTTATTTCAGAACCAAATTTCGCTCAGAGTCTTTTATACCCAACTTGGTGTGCAAGTAATCCAGTTGGATATTGGTGGCCACCCACCTATTCCAACTGGCTCCTCTTGACAATTTTTAGTTCAACACTTTCTTGTGTAATTCTTTGTAATTGTGGGTTCTACACTCTCGAGGTTGTCTGAAGCCTTACACAGCTTCGAGGTGGATATTGGTGGTTTCCCACCTAATACAACTAGCTTATTTTGGAAGTTTTCATGTCAGTACATCTTTCTATACTTCTGGGGCCATTTTTTGGTCCTAAACAATGTTTTTTTTGGATTTCCATAGTTAAACTATAGACAGAGTCAGATTATGACAGAATAATGTGTAGATATCGAAAAGACCTTTCCAACGGGCTATCACGCACCTAAAACTGAGGTCGTATGCAAAATTTACGACCCTGGGAGGTTGAGGTACCAACTTACCCATTGGGGCCCACATAACTTTTGGTGTTTCATCTCCTAGGGTTAGGTTTTTGGATATCTAGGGTTTTTCCATTCATGATTAATGTTAAAAAGGACTATGGAGACTCATTCTAATCATTATTCTTAGACGGATGTGTGTAGCAGCACATCTCTTCTCAGAGATAGCTACCACCATTCGAGCAAGTTATTTTCAATTGTGCAGTTTTACAGTTTCAACCTATTTTATTTATTCAATAGATGTTATTGTTCACTGGATATTTGTTGTTATCCTCCATATCTTTGTGTTATTGTATTCAGTCTGTTATTCATTTTCTTCTACTCATAAATCTGGTTCAATGGTATCAGAGCAGTCTGATCTTCATTTATTTTTCTTCGTGCATGTCGCCGACAAGATCTGGGTACAAGAAGTTGGGACTCGAAATAGTCGAGCCTTTGCAATATCGGTCACGCCAAGCCCTTGCACGACAAAGGAATGAAATGACAGACAACTTTGCATAGATCATTCATTAGTGTCCCACAGGAGACACATCTTCATCAAGAGGCCATGCAACCCCCTTCGAGGTACATGTAAATTTTGATATTCCACTATTTGAAAGACTAATAGATGCGGATGTTGAAGATAAATGGTTGAATCTACTCGAACGATATTTTTCGGTCCACAATTTTTTCGATAGGGAAAAGATTACTTTTTCACTCCTCAAGGTCGTTCCCCATGTGAAGGACTGGTGGGATACTTACTCTGAGCAAAGGGCCATAGAGGAATTTGCAATATTTGTGGTCGCCCCCATGTGGGATTCCTTTAGGGATGCCATTAAAGAACAATACTACCCTATTGGAAGATACGAGGACCAATATACAAGATGGACCACCCTGCGTCAGGAAAGGGACTAGACATTACCATATTTCACCAATATTTTCCATACCCTTCGCACCAAATTGGGTATCAAAGACTCTGAACGACATCTAGTGCTCAAATACCGTGGTTGTCTGCATAGATACATTCAAACAGAAATCAATTTTTTGGACAACGCATCATTGGGTACGACTTATAGATATGTTGTCAAGATTGAGCAAAAATTTAAGTAGAAGAGGAAACAGTTTGGATCTGCAAACTCCTCACAATCAAAGCAGGGAAAATGAGGCCCCAACCCACAAAACAAGGGACAGAGCAAAGATGGCCACTCTTAGGACAACCAGTCCAAGACGCAACACAAGGGTAATGAGAAGTCGAAGAAGAACATGGGAAAATGGTGTGAATACCATAAAATTCCATGACACAACATCGAATAATGTCGCTCCAAGAAGTCACTGGTGGCCGAGCTCAAAGCTTCAGAGTCAAAGGTAGATTCTGATTCCGAATCAAATCTAGAAGGAGGGAAACAAATTATCGATGTCGAACCCAGTGCCACTATTGCTACCACCAAAGTCTAGCCAAGCGAACCAAAAGAACCAGAGGAAGGGGAACGCCTCTTTCACTCACAGATGTGGGTAAAGGGGGCTCCGCTTCATTTCATTGTTGATAGCAGAAGTCAGAAGAACCTGATCTCAACAAAGGTCGTCAAGAATTTGGACCTATCGACGACACTGCACCCGCAATCCTACACCATCGGTTGGCTTCGCTAACGAAGATATCTTTGCGTCAACCAACAGTCTCGTCTGCCCTACGACATCAAGCCCTTGAAAGACAAAGTATTGTGTGATATTGCTCCCCTTGAATTTTGTTATGTTCTTTTAGGACAACCATATTTGTGGAAGTGACATGTTGTGTACAAGTTTATACCCCGCAGTGTTATTATTACATTGGGTAAACAATTGTACATGATACCAGAAGTAGCACCGCCTACTGTTATTTCTTTAATCTCTACTAAGCAATGTAGTAAGGTCATTTCACAGACCAGGAAGTTTGTCTTCTTTGTGATCCATGCTCATAGTAAGCAGAGGGTCGTTGCCACATATGTGGCCTCTACACAGAGCCTCTATTTGCAGCAGAAGCAAGTGGACGAGATCGTGGAAGAGTACAAAGACATCTTCTCCTCACCCATCAGGACACCGACGCACTACCAAGTCAAGCATACAATTGATCTAAACCTCAATGCACCTCTGCCTAATGGACCAATCTATCGTCGCTAGCTGATGGAAAATGAAGAAATCAAGCATCAGATCCAAGCGCTGCTTCAAAAGGGGCACATCATACCCAACTCCCCCCCTTGCGGAAGCTCAATTGTACTAGTGCAGAAGAAAGACGGGACCTGGCGGCTCTACATTGATTACAAAGCATTAAACAAAATCACAGTGAGGAACCGGTACCCAATTCCCCGAATTGATGACCTTCTTGACGAACTCAAGGGGCCAAGTTCTTCAGCAATATTGACCTAAAGTCTGGCTACCACTAGGTTCCCATCGAACCAACTCATGTATGGAAGACAACTTTCAAATCTAAAGAAGGTCTCTTCAAATGGCTGGTCATGCCCTTTGGCTTAGCAAATGCACCATCCACTTTCATGAGGTTGATGGATGAAGTATTGAGACCCTTCGCTAACTATTTTGTGGTGGTATATTTGGATGACATCCTCATATCTTCAACAGAACTTGGGAGGATCACATGCATCATATTCAACAAGTTTTGAGCACTCTACGACAACACAAGCTATAAGCCAACTTGGAAAAATTCTCCTTTGGCATGAACAGGGTCCAATACTTAGGATACATTGTTGATGAGCATGGGGTACATGTGGATCTAGCTAAGATCCAAGTCATCTGTTATTGGCCAGCCTCGACCATGCTAACCGAGCTTCGGAGCTTCTTGGGACTTGCCAAATTCTACTGACGGTATGTGTTGGGATTCTCCCATATTGCATGGGCCCTTAGCCAAGTGACCAGGGGAGGTGGCAGGGCAAAGTTCGCATGGGGGAAGACACAACAACAAGCACTTGATGATCTGAAGCATCACTTGTGCTCAACTCTAATACTCTCCTTACTCGATCTGCAACAAACGTTCGATATTGAGACTGATTCATATGACTATGTTGTAGGCGCAGTTCTCACTCAACATGGTCATCCGATAGCATACCATAGTGAAACACTCTCAGATACTATCCGAAAATACCCCACCTATGACAAGGAAATATATTCCATTGTACAAACATGTCGTCAATGGAAACATTAAATTTTGGTAAAGGAGACTATCATCCACGCTGATCATAAGCCTCTGCAGTTCATACAGACAAAGGGGAAGTTGCGAAACGACCGCCATCAAGACTGGTCCACCTACCTGCAACAAATCCATCTCAAAATCAAGTATAAGATCCAGACTTCGCCACCACCTATCAACTCTTGGGTACATGCACAAATGTCACCAATTTTCACATTCAAGATGCATTATTATGCCATCTGGGCCATCTATGTGTTCCTGCAAGCATGCATGCAACGCTGATTTGGGAGTCTCACTACAATCGGATGGCAGGACATTTTGGTGTGGAGAAAACTGTGGCCATTTTACATAAACATTTCTATTGGCCAAAACTTCAACAAGACATCAACAAGTATATCATATCTTGCACTGCATGTGCCATTGCCAAGTCAGTCATCAAGAAGCAAGGATTATACACCCCCCTTTCTACTCCCGTGAGGCCTTGGGAATCCATCTCAATGGATTACATATATGGCCTTTTTTCCACCAAGCAAGGCAATGATTGTGTATTTGTGGTGGTTGATCGGTTTTTGAAGATGGCCATTCTCACAACCTGCAAGAAGAGTATCATAGCGATAGATACTGCCAAGCTCTTCTTCGAACGAGTGTGGGTCCTGTTATCACACAGTTTGTAGGAAAGGTTTAAGTAGCTTGGAGTCAAGGCTCAAACTGGCGTAACAGGAGCTTCCCCACCCACTGTCACCTCGATGGGGAGCTCTTTCTATTCTGGGTGGCTAATCCCAAGGGAGACGTCCCTAGTAATCTGAGGTTCTGAAGGAGAAGGATCAAGGGTTTAAGGCTTCAAAGGTTAAGGTAAGCTTTCCCTTCACAGATTACTGCCAAAACGATAGTCAAGGAGAAGATCTTCCACCGAATGGCACCTGTTTGTGAGACAAGGCAAATAAAACTAAAAGAATGTTGCAGTGGTTAGTACTTCAAATATTAATGACTATCTTTAACACATATGGGCAATAATACATGTAATTATTGACGAGGTCAATGATTGCAAATAAAGACAGAAGGCTTATAATACTTCTTCAATAAATACAAAAGATACTTGCATTCAATGTGTGAAATCAAATCCTTGTATTATCACAATGCAATAAATGTCATAAATCTGCTCATATATAAATATTGTTGCTGCGTCACTATTGCAGATTAAAGGTGACGTCAGCCCTAACTCTATACTAGTTTTGGAAGGAAAAAAGTGAACGTTTGGCACACTAAACCAAAGAAAGTAATTTACACTTCAATGCCAACCAAGTCACAAAGTCTTACATTTAAACAAGGGTCAAAAGGAGGCTTGACGTCATCAAGATTGCTGCTGCTACAAGGTTGACGTCAGCCCTAATTTGAGGTTAGTTTAAGATGGCAAGGAAGTGGACGTTTTGCAAATTGAGCCAATGAAAAGATTCAACACATCAATGCCAATTAAAGGATGACCTAGCCGCAATTTTTTATACCAATCAAAAGTTCAATATAGGCATGATGTCATCTAGCTAGTTAGGGTTAGTTAGGGTTTCAAATTAAGAGTATGAAAGAGGTTGTTTCTAACACAAAGATCTCAACATTTTGTTCTTAGACTAGTGCCTTAGGGTAAATGGAGTCAAGGAGTAAGGCTAATGGCTTGGGAGAATCTAAATCTAAGGACGGGAGAGTTAGGCTTGATAGTGCTGCAATGGCAGGGCCACCAAGTCAAAACCCTAAGGGGAGGAGACTCATTCCGGTGTAGCTAAAGCTAGGCCTCATGCTCCTCCCTCTTTCCTTAGAACTCTTTGGCAAAATGGCTAGCTTTAAAATATAAGTCTAGGGCTGAAAAGTGTTGCTTGGGGACAAGGCTTTTCAAACCCTAAGAGTCCAAACCCTAGGTGTAAACTCAATTAGGCCTAGGACGTCCACTTTTTTCAACTTATATCCAAAACTAACTCAGAAAAAAGAATGGCTAGTGTAGCTATGGCTAGTCTAAACCTTCTTTGATCAATGGCTAAACAAGTTTTTATCATGGGGACATGAAGCCACGACCTACTTGTGTGTTGGCTCCCTAGGGTTTCAATGATTAAGCATAATAATAACAATGTAACTTTACATGTAAGATATTTAATCAACAACCATTCAATCAAGAAGTTTTGATGAGAAAAACACTTACAAATTCATGAAAAAGCTTATCAAACCCTAGTTGTAAACCTTCCAATGACAAAAACACCATATGCATGCCAAAAATGATCC
>ML829298.1:17127-35184 GCA_009831015.1 Picea engelmannii | reverse complement strand
GCTTTTATCTTTTACCAGCTGCTTTTACCCCCTGGGCCTTTAGCCCCTTCTTCCCACAAGACAAGATGTAACCCTGAAAGGTCATCCTAATGGCCGGACTAGGGGAATGGGATGGATGAGCGGGGTATAAGATGTAAAAGTGACAAGATGGTGGGAGCGGACGATGGCTCTGCAAACCCCCCTTGGTGGCTAACCAAAACCCATGAACACCAGCTTGCTAAGTTACCCCATCAATCACCCCAACAATGGTCAAGTGGATTAGTGTAAGATCCAAGCAGTCATCCGAAATGAAAGGAACCTCATGCATATATGAGAAGGTTATAACGATCAAATATGACACATACCATGATACCTCGGACCAATTACCTCATGGAGCAAGAGTCCTCTCCGATGCAAGCCCAAGCCGGTAGTGATGGAAGCTGCTACTTGTGACAGGAAAAGTCTGGCTGAGAAGAAGAAAGATGAGCCCTCCAAGGCCATGCTCAAGTCACTCCTGCTCTCGGTACTCCATGTCTAGGACCATGTGGGCCACGAGACATGGTCTCCTAGTTATCCCTAGATATCGGGGATAACAGGTCCATTTTGGGATACCACATACCATCATCTTCAATCGGGACAACATGTTCCTCAACACATTTTGGTCGAGTCTCTGGTCACTATTGGACACCAAGATCACTAAATTCGTTGCCTTCCACCCTCAAATTGATGGCCAAACAGAGGTCACTAATCAAATGATTGTGCACATCCTGCGGATGTATAAATCTAAGCATCTGCGTACATGGGATCTTCCCTATGTTCAACACAACTATAACAGGGCTCTCCATAGTTCCATCGGCCATAGCCCCATTGAGGTGGGGCTAGGATTCCAACCCTTGGGTCCCATTGATGTTGCACTACCTCTTGCAACAACACAGACAGATTCTTCCCATCTTCAATCCGAGGCAGAAAAAGCCACCAGATCATTGAGCGGATTTAGCACATTCGCCAACAGGTCCATGATATTTTGCAGAAATCCAATGCTAAGTACAAGCAATGCCATGATCAACATTGGGTACCGCATAAGATTCAGGTGGGAGATAAGGTCTGGTTATATTTACAGAAAGAAAGCCTTACAGGGCCCCATCGGAAGCTTCGTCCACTTCGCTATGGGTCTTACACTATCACCAAGGTTGTGGGTGATAATGCTTTTGAGCTCAACACTCCCCCCTTCCTTGGCTTGCACCCAGTGTTTAATGTGGACTTCCTCCGACCATATTTTCCACCATTATTGGACACCTCAGAGATCGCAGAACAATTGATACCAACAAAACTCAACCCTGACTGCATGGAGCAGGCATCCATTGATCAGATAGTGGACACACAGATCAAGGGCACTCGCCAGCAGAGGATCCAAAATTATCAGGTTGTCAAAGCATGGCAGCTCCTGCACCAAGGAAAGTGGCTCACTCGAAGCCAAATTCAACAAAAATTTCCTCACCTGATGGGGGAACTCAATGCAATTGAGACCATTGCTTCCTAAGGGGAGAGGACTGATCCAGGTGCATATTGGTGGCCACTCACCTATTCCAACTGGCTCCTCTTGACAATTTTTAGTTCAGAAAGTTCTTCTATAATTATTTGTAATTATAGGTTGTGCACTTTTGGGATTGCATGAAGCCATACACAGCTTCCAGACGGAGATTGATGGCCTCCCACCTAATTCAACTGACTTATTTTTTAAGTTTTCATGTTAATACATATTTTTGTGCTTCCAGGTTCGTTTTGGGGCCCTAAATAATGTTTTTTTTTGCTTGCCACAATCAAACTATAGACAGAGTCAGAGTTTGATAAAATAATGTTTATTTATCGAAAATACCTTTCCAATGAGCTATCACGCGCCTAAAACGAAGGTCGTATGCAAAAGTTACGACCCCGGGAAGTTGAGGTACCAACTTACCCATCAGAGCCCATATAACTTTTGGCGTTTCATCTCCTAGGGTTAGGTTTTTGGATGTCTAGGGTTTTGGAATTCGTGAGTAATGTTAAAATGGCCTCTAGAGCCTCATTGTAATCATTTTACTCAGACGGATGCATGTAGCAGCCAAATCTCTTCTCAGAGATAGCTACCACCATTCGAGCAAGTTGTTTTCAATTCTGCAGTTTTACAGTTTCAGCCTATTTTATTTATTCAATAGAAGTTATTGTTCACTGGATATCTGTTGTTATTCTTCGTATCTATGTGTTATTGTATTCAATATGATATTCATTTCATTCCGCTCATAAATCCAGATCAAAAAGGTATGGAAGGTATTGATACACATGAAATTTGCACACCTAGGTACCTCACCCTAAGTGTCGTAAGTGTCATATAAGTGTCTCATACACCTTGACACCATGGAATAACCTATGTCACAATCCCTAGTCAATGTGGAGGAGGGATATATTACATGAAGGCCAAAATACCAAGTGCACATGAATTATTATTAATATTCATGAAAAATAAATTAATTAAGTGTGAGGATCCACCTCACATGTGGTTTCCTATTTTTTAGGGAAGGTGGAGGATCTCATGGATGGTTGAAATATTTCCTCTTTAAAATCCTTGAGAGATATTTCCTCCCTAAAATCCTTAAGAGATATTTTCTCCCAACTATTTGATGAACTCTTTTTAGATGAGGTTATTCTGGCTTCCAGTATCAACAATAAAATGTAGCGGGGTCCCCTTCACCCACATCTGTGAATGAAAAAGACGCTCCCTCTCTTTAGGATATGTTGGTTCTTCTGGTTGAATTGTTTCAGTCACAACAGTAGCAATGGGATCTGCATCAATGATCTGTCTTCTACTGGTATTTTTTGAATCATATTATGAATCAGGGTTCGACTCCTTGTCTTTGATCTCGGCGACAAATGACTGCTTTGAGCGACATTCATCGATGTTATGCTAGGGGATTTTGTGGAAATCACACCATTTCCCAGTGTCTTTCTTTGTCTTTCAGTTACCCTTCTTTTCATGTCGCTTAGAATGGTTTTCTGAAGGATGGTTGTTACTTCCATCTTTACCATACTTTAGTTGTTGCGGATCTGCAGACCTGAACTTATGCTTGTTCTGGTGCTTAAATTTCTGCTCGATTTTAACATCATATCGATGAGAAGAGATGTGACAACTACTCACATTAGCAAGAATATGCTTTTACAATGAGGCTCCAAAGGGTTTTTTTTCATAATGAAAATCCAAAACCGTAACCTCGGAAGATGAAAAGCCAACAGTTTTGTGGACCCCGTTTTGAGTTGTTTGGTGTATCAACTTCCCGGGGGCATAACTTTGGCATACGCTCTCCATTTGGGGTGCATGATATCTCATTGGAAAGGTATCATCGAGGAGATTAATTTTGGGCGCTCCATAAGAGACTTATTCCATTATGGAGGTGCTTTATCCAAAGGAAATTTCATTTAGACGCTCAAAATGGCCCCAAAATTTTAAGAACCAAAAAATTGCTAAAAATAGTAAATTGCCATAAGGTTGTTTTGGGCCAGTTGGAATAGGTGGGTGGCCACCGATATCCACCTGGATCAATCCTCCCTCCTTCTGAACCAATGATCTCGATTTCATCGAGTGACCGAGGGAGAGGGAAAAGCGTTTGTTGAATCTGCATCTTGATGAGTTGCTTGCCTTGTTGGAGAAGTTGTGTTGCTTAGCTTGTCGAAGGCTATCATGAAACTATGGCTGAAAGGGTTGGACCTTTTTAACCAGTCTGGATATATAATATGATTGTGTGCAAAAGGAATCCTTGTGATTTGCTTCAATCTTTTCATTATGCTTCTGCTTGACAGAAGGTGCTTGGACTAAGGTTGTAGTGGTTGCGGTGTTCTTCTGTTTACCCTTTGAATAGACTATGAAAACACTGAATTTTGTAGTATGAGATATTATCTTGCGGCACTGTTTAGGTGGGATAATAGTTGGAACTACCTCTGGTATCTTGTAAATATGACCCCCAGAGTAAAAATGATACTACAGGTTCGAGACTCATAAATAACATGGCGCTTCCACATATATGGTTGGCCCAATATAACATCACAGACATCCAGTGGGGAAACATCACATAATACCGCATACTTTGATGGTTGGATGTTGTTTGAAGATCGAAATTACTGGATGACACAGAGGTCTCATCCCTGGCGAAGCCACCCGATGTTGTATGGTTGCAGGGGTGGTGTTTTCAACAATACCAACTATTTGACGACCTCTGTTGAGATGAGGTTCTTCTGGCTTTCACTATCTATAATAAAATGCATTGGGGTCCCCTTCATCCACATTTGTGAATGAAAAAGTCACCCCCCTCTTCAAGATTTGTTGGTTCTTCTAGATTTTTTGGTTCGTCTGGAAACATATGTTACTCGGAGTCTTTGATACGCATCTTGGTGTGCAAGGTATGGAAGGTATTGGTGAAATCCGACACTGCTTGGACCTTGTCTTGACAAAGTGTGTTCCATCTCATGTACTGGTCATCGCAGTTACCAACAAGGTAATATTGTTCCTTGACTGCATCTGCATAAGAATATCAAGTGGGATCGACCCCATATATTCCAGACTCCTTTGTGGAACTTTTCTCATAGTAAGATTCCCACCATTGTTTGACATAGTGGAGAGTCTTAAGGAGTGTGAAGGTGATATTTTTCCCGTCGGAGAAATTGTGAACAAAGAAATAACCTTCTAGCGGATTTAACCATTTTTCTAGGGCATCCACATCGATCTGACCTTCAAATACAAGAATATCAAAATTCACTTGTACCTTTAAAGGAGAGGTTCTTCCAAAGTGGCCACTTGATCAAGATGTGCCTGTTTTTATCGGCAAGCGTTGAAGTATGTGGAAACAATTCTCCACCATTTCATCCCTCTATTGCGTGAGAGCTTGCTAAAGCAACATATTGATAGAATCTTATGCTCCGTCATTTTTCTTTTCTTTCACCATGGAGGGTTTCTTGGGCGTGGGATAATGACTATCCTAAAGAGAGACAAGCTCAAGACCCAACTTGCTATACTCGGGCCTCGTTGAGGACATGCACTGAAGAACGATCCAGAGCAACATGCTCTGATACCACTGATCCAGATTATTTTCAGCACGAAATGAGAGAGGAGATATAACACAGAAATATACAGATATATTTCAAGAGAGCCAATAATATAACAAATATATATTAGATATATAACCATAAACACAGAGATACATTAATACACAATTTCTATTAATGAACGAAATGTACAAAATTGTAGAAATACAGAGTGAAAGACTCGCTAGAATGGTGGATTCTTATCTCTAAGAAGAGATGTGATGACTACTCACATTCACAAGAATATTCTTTTACAATGAGGCTCCAAAGGCCTTTTATCATAAAAAAAATCCAAAACCCTAACCTTGGAAGATGAAAATCCAACAATTTTTTGGACCCTGTTTTGGGTAGTTTGGTGTATCAACTTCCCAGGGGCGTAACTTTGGCATACGATCTTCGTTTTGGGTGCATGATGGCTCGTTGGAAAGGTATTATTGAGGATATTCATTTCGGGGGATCAATCAAAGCTTTCACCCATATTTGAGGTGCTCGATCTCAAAAAAACTTCATTTAGACCCTCAAAATGGCCCCGAAAGTTTAGGAACGAAAAAACTGTTAAAAATAGTAAATTGCCAGAAGGTTGTTTTGGGCCAATTGGAATAGATGGGTGGCCATTGATATCCACTTGGATCAATCCTCCCTCCTTAGGAAGAAATTTTCTCCATTGCGTTGAGTGCCTGGGGGAGAGGGAAAAGCGTTTGTTGAATTTGCATCTTGATGAGTTGCTTGTCTTGTTGGAGAAGTTGCATTGCTTAGCTTGTTAAAGGCTTTCACGAACCTGTGGATGAAAGGGTTGGAACTTTTTTACCAGTCTGTATATATGAGATGACTGTGTGTGGAAGGAATCCTTGTGCTTTTCTTCAATCTTTTCGACCTGCTTCTGCTGGACAGAAGGTGCTTGGACCAAGGTTGCAGTGGTTGCGGTGTTCTTCTCTTCACCCTTTGAACAGATTGTGAAGAAGCTAAATTTTGTAGTATGAGATACTATACTGCAGCAGTGCTTAGGAGGGATAGTAGTTGGAACTATCTCTGGTATCTTGTAGATATGACCCCTAGAGTAACAATGACACTACGGGGTCGAGACTCATAAATAGCATGGCGCGCTTCCACATATATGATTGGAAAAACAAAACATCACAGACATCCAGTGGGAAAACATCATATAATACCTCATCCTTGAAGGGTTGGATGTCATATGAAAATCGACACTGCTCGCTGACACAGAGGTCTCATCCCTGGCGAAGCCACCCGATGTTTTATGGTTGCGGGTGTGGTGTTGTTACCAATCCCAACTATTTGATGACCTCTGCTGAGATGAGGTTCTTATGGATTCCACTATCAAAAATAAAATACAATAGGGTCCCCTTCATCCACATCTGTGAATGAAAAAGGTGCTCCCCCTCTTCAGTATCTGTTAGTTCTTCTGGTTGAATTGTTGCAGTTACGACAGTAGCAATGGGATCTGCGTCGATGATATTTCTTCTACCAGTATTTTCTGAATCATGGTTCAACTCCTTGTCTTTGATCTCAGCCACCAATGATTGTTTTGACTGACATTCATCGGTGTTGTGTCAAGGGATTTTATGGAAATCACACCATTTCCCAGTGTCCTTCTTTGTCTTTTCGTTCCCCTTCTTTTCCTATGGCTTAGACTGGTTTTCTGAAGGCTGGTTGTTAGGGTTATCTTTACCATACTTTGGTTGTTGTGTATTTGCAGACCCTAACTCTTTCTTGTTCTAGTGCTTAAATTTATGCTCAATTTTAAAAACATAACAATAAGCAACACCCAGTGATGAGATGTCTAGAAGACACATTTCAATTTAGATGTATTTGTGTAGATCCCCACGGTATTTCAGAACCAAATGTTGCTTGGATTCTTTGATACCCAGCTTGGTGCGCAAGGTATGGAAGGTATTGGTGAAATTCGACACTGCTTGGCCCCTCTCTTGAGGCAGTGTGGTCCATCTCATGTATTGGTCGTCATAGTTACCAACAGGGTAATATTGTTCCTTGATTGCATCCAAAAAAAACCCAAGTGGACTCAGCCCCATATATTCGAGAATCCTCTATGGAACTTTGCTCCCAGTAAGTTTCCCACCAATGTTTGACATGGAGGAGAGCCTTAAGGAGTGCTAAGGTGATCTTTTCCCTGACGGCAAAATTGTGAACAAAGAAATAACCTTCTAGCATATTTAACCATTTTTCTAGGGCATCCACATCTATCTGACCTTCAAATACGTGAATAACAAAATTGACTTGTACCTTGAAAGGAGAGGTGCTTCCAAAGTGGTCGCTTGATGAAGACATGACTGTTGTTATCGGCAGGCGTTGAAGGATGTGTGAAAATTTCTCCATCATTTCATCCCTATGCCGCATGAGAGCTTTCTCAAGCAACAAATTGATAGAATCTTGTGCTCCACCATTTTTCTTTTATTCCACCATGGAGGGTTTCTTGGGCATGCGAGAATGATTTTCCTCTCGAGACCCAAATTTCTAAAGTTGGACCTCATCGGGGACATGCACTGAAAAACGATTAAGAACAGCATGCTCTGATACCAATGATCCGAATTATTTTTGGCACGAAATGAGAGCGGAGATATAACACAAAAATATACAGAGATATTACAAGAGAGCCAATAATATAATAGAGATATATAAAATATATAACCATAAACATAGAGATACAGTAATACACCCTCAAAATGGCCTCAGAAGTTTAGGAACCGAAAAACTGCTAAAAATAGTAAATTGCCAGAAGGTTTTTTTGGGCCAATTGGAATAGGTGGGTGGCCACCGATATCCACCTGGATCAAGTTCACCCATTTCTAATCAATATTAAACTAAAATGTACCTTTCATATCAAGTAAGGGTTGGAATCAAGTAAATAAAGAAAGGAAGCAAACTTATCTCAAGCTATATGACTCTCTTGTCAAGTACAAAGAATGGTTAATGTCTCATTTTTCCTTTTGTTTGTGCTCATTATCTATGTAGTTTCAATTTTTTTCGTAGATCAGAGGTTACACATGTTTTCAGCAGCAAGGATGGAAATTATGACATGCTTTGTTTTGCGATATGTTTTATTTAATGGTTATGTAATGAATGAACCACTTTGTGCAAGTTTGGGAAAAAACAATACATCTAAAACACTGGTTCTTTTATGATACCAAGATTTCAATCATCAATGGAAACTATCATGGGAATAAAATATCAAGCACATTGAATACCTTACCTGATCATATCAAAGCAACCTTCCCACTCTCTATACAACTTTTTGGATGCCTGCAATTTTGGGGGTCTACATAATTACAACAACAATTTTTTGAGTCTAATAGATCATATGACACAATTGGCCTGCCTATTTTACTCCATTTCTAAAGAGAATATGTAGAAGCTATTTTTTTATATAGCTAAATATTCAACATATGCATATAAACGTGTTTCTCCAACATAAATAAACTTTTCAACAATTAGACCAGGTCTAATTGTTCTTTGGAGATTCTATTTTGTTCTTTAGCAGTTCACTTTTCTAGGCCACATTCAATTGCATAATGTAAACTTTGTAAAACATTACTATTTCCACTGGAACACCCCTATGTCTGAAAGGTCCAAGAAACAAAAAATATAAACTTCGGTGCTCCTGAATCACCAAAGTATATAAATTTGGGTACTCGTTGCACCAAAGAAGAGATTGGTCAATATACCCAGCTTTTTAAAGATTTTCAAGATGTATTTGCATGGAGTTATGATGATTTAAAAGAATATGATAAATCAATATTCCAACATACCATACCCCTGAAAGAATGAGCCAAACCATTCAAACAAAAGTTGAGAGTAATAAATCCCAAGATAAAGCCTCCGGTGAAGACAAAAATTGAGAAATTAAATAAAGTTGGTATAATTTATCCTATTGGATATTAAGATTGGATTTCAAATCCAATATTGGTAAGGAAGAAGAGTGGTGAAATCCGCATGTGTTTTGATTTTATGGATCTTAATCGAGTCAACACATAATTGTCCATTACCTAATATGAACATTCTTCTTCAACAAGTTACAAGATCTGCATTAATGTCTATGTTGGATGGGTTTTTAGGGTATAACCAAGTCCTTGTGGTAGAAGAATATAGACCAAAAAAAACATGTGTAACACCATGGGGAAATTACACTTATGTCATAATGCCATTCAGATTAAAAAATGCAAGTGCAACATTCTATAGAGTAATGGATCACTCTTTCAAAGACTTCGTTGGAAAATTCATGGCTGGTTACCAAGATGACCTAATAGTTTATTCAAAATCAAGAGAAATACATATCATAAATATCAGACGGATCTTTGAAAGCTGTAGAATGTATGGGGTATCATTGAATCCTAAAAAGTGTTTGTTTGCTATAACTGAAGGAAATTTGTTAGGGCATGTTGTAAGAAAAGAAGAAGTATATATTGACCCAGAAAGAATCGTAGTAATAAATGATCTCAATCCTCCCACATAAAAAAATGAGTGCAATCTTTATTTGGGAAGATAAATGTTCAAATATTTGTTCCCGACTATGCTACCATTGTCAAGCCTATAAACAAGTTATTAAAGAAAGATCAAAAGTTTGAATAGACATCAGAAATTCAAAAGGCTTTTATAGAAGTTAAGCAAGCCATTACTACCACCTCTGTACTCGTTAGTCCATATTTTGATAAATAATTTGTATTGTTTTGTTTTTCTTTAGATGAAACCATTGCTTCTATGCTTACTCAAAAAAATCAGAAGCAAGAAGAACTCCAAATTGATTTCATTAGAATAACAATACATGATTATGAATTATATTACTCAATCATTGAGAAACAAGCTCTTTCTCTAGTCAAAGTGATTGCTTGCTCATTTAAGGACATACATTTAATCGACTCATGTCATTGCTTGTGTTTTTCATTCACTAGTCAAAATTATTTTGAATCAACAACTCAGGGAAGGAAGATGGGAAAATCGGTTGGCCAAACTTCAAGAATATGACTTATAAATCAAACCTTTAAAAGTTGTCAAAGGTCGGGGTCTATGTAAATTCATGACAGGGATCGAAGCCTTAAGTATTTCTCCTTCCAATTGATTTGTTGTTATAGTCCAAAGAACAAGCTTGGAAAATTCTAAATGGTATAAGGATATAATATTTTACTTAAAATTTGGTCAATTTCCTCTTGAAATGTCCTCAAAAGAGAGAAGAACTTTTAAAATGAAAGAAAATCATTATGTTCTGGTATTTGGAGTATTGTTTAGATGAAATTTTGATGGTGTATTGTTAAGATGTTTGGATCATTCAAATTCTAAGGAAGTGATTTGAGAATTTCACAATGGGTTTTGTGGAGGACATTTTTCACCAGTTGTGACAGCCCACAAAATCATTCGAGTTGGTTTTTATTGGCCAACTATGTTCAAGGAATCTTATGAATTTGTTCGTATGTGTATCACATGTCAGAATTTCTTAGGAAAAATGAAAAGACCTCCAATGGTTGTTGGAATGTTTGGGTTGACCCGGGTTCTACATTAGGCTTCCAACAAAACCATGCAAACTATTCACCCTTCTGGAGAACAGAAGGAAACACTGTGCACATAGTACACAATGAAGTCTCACCCGAGATGGCTTATGGGTGACTACAGGACCCAAATGTTTGCAGTCATGGAAGGGATGTTTCTCATGGGGATTTTAGGCATTCTTTCTACATCATATATGTCAGATCTACCATTGTATAATCATATTCATTCATTAACATTCATTCTACAATAATTACCATGACTTATTCTAGTGTGTGACTCAATTTACTTCTACTAGATTTATTCATTCAACATAAACAAAGTAACAACACGAAATAAGAAAACCATTCCACACAAAGAAACACAGTTTTACCGTGGTTCACTCCCCTAGGATACATCCACAAACATATGAAATTATTCGCTATTTTATTCATCTTCATCAAGTCATTGCATTGCATGCATTACATCAGAAGTGTAAATGAAATGCACATGTATATGTGAGACTGACCAATGTCGCACTAAGCTCCACAACTTGCGATCTGACCCTCAGTTAAAATCCATAAATCTGTCTCCAAAACTGACTCTGACTCCAAAACTACTTCCCCAACTAGATAGCTCAAGCACTAATTCTTCCTCGCATAACATGACATTACATGATCTCCTCAGATCTCACAATACATATATTTATACTAAAAAAGTGGGTTAAACCGTTACTATCAATGACCAAAACCCTAACCCTAAGTGGATTATTTTTTCTCATATGCTAACTTCCTACACGCATTTGATATGTGTCCTTCTTCCTTTTTTTTCCTTTCCAACTTCCTCGTGTTGCTTTTCCTTGTATTTCGATGCGTGCTCCTTTTCTGATCCTTTTTCCAATTGCCTTCATAATTGTTGTGCGTTTCCAAAAAACGGTCTGTGCCAACATGCCCTCAACACTCACATGTGGCTCATCCTGAGCCACTTAGGCAGTGTTTTCATCCTGCACCGATTTCTCCAACTCCTGGAATCTGCCTGAAATGTCTTCAGTGTGAGATTTTACCTGTGCGCTCTTCTATGCTACAGACTCCATAGTATGCATAGTGATGTGTTCCTTCAGAAAATCTTCAGTCTCCAAGATAATGTTTTCAATCTTCCTCGAATTAACACCACCTTATTATTGACTTGAATTATCGACTTCACAACCCGCTTGAATAAGAATTCGAATCGACATAATACTTCTATTGAGGTTCTTCATTCTTCGGGGTCGAACTAGAGAACCTGCCAAGCCAAGCCTGAGAACCAAACTACCACCATCGAACCACAACATGTTGTTACAACATATTACATTGTAATATGTTGTCCCCTTGGATGCATCAATATCTGTCAACATTTGTTCTACTCTCTCTTGCAGTGGCTCCAACTGATCTTTCTTCGACTGCTTCTTTGCTTGTATACTTTTCAATTCTACCTGCAAGTTTTTCAATTCCTGCACACTTCTCAACCTATCTTGTATTGTCATCGTCTTTTGTTTTTGCTGCAAGTTTTGCACTGCAGTGTTTACTCCTTCTTCTTTCTTGTCTAAGTCCTACAGTTTCTCATCCTCCTGCAGATGAGTCCATAATTACACGCTTTTATCATACAACTCTGTGATTTCCTGGATGTTCTGCATAATGTTCTCCTTATGACCTATGGCATCCTTCTCCCTTTGAGTTTGTACATCTGATAGAGTTCTTGGTTGTAGGAGTGCCATCAACTCTATTATGTGGCTCTTATAATCCTTCATAGTCTGCACTATCTTCTCAATCTTACCCTCCATGGGTACGCTCCCTTCCTATGTGTTGTTCGGGATAGTTTTAAAAAAAAATTTGACCCGCTGCTCTATCCTCTCTGTGTGTTGCTCTGTTTTCTCCTTGTCAACCTGCACCTGGTTGAGTGTTATCTCCAATGTCACACTTACTCCCTTAACCAATTGTAAGTATGTCGCATCTGTGAGAGCCCTCAATTGAATCTCCTACGCGACATTGACTTGTAGTTTATACAACGCCTTCATTGGGACCTTGGGAAATTCCAAGTCCAAGTAATATATGTCTTTTAAGGCCTTCTACATTGTCTCCTCATCAAGTTCCAACATATCCAGAGTGATACAAAAATTTTCAGTCCCCAACGCTATGATTTGGACCATCTCCTATGTTGGAATCGTCTTTTCCTGAGCAATGTGATGTTGTTACACCTGTGGCTTTTGTTGCACCGTAGTAAGCTATAGTTGTTCTAATGTGTCCTTAACTTCTGTCAACTTTTTCATTGTCTCTTCCATTTACTTATCTGGATCATCCCACACTTCTGTTGCGCAGTCATGTACTCTCTCTGCTATGAGCTCTATATCATCCTTTGTGATTGTAAATTCAGGGACACCATTGTGCACCTTCATCTTCTTGCATTTTCCTCATGTCTGTAATACTATCCTCTTCATTGGCAAATTTTCTATCTGCCATGTTGTTCTTGGGATTTCAATGTCTGGTAGATATCCTCCTCCTAGTTCCTCATGCATAGGAACATTATTATCCTTCTGTTCTCCTTCATTTCCTATTTCTCCTTGGTCCTGTTATCCTCGATCTCTAGGGATAACTAGGAGATCATGTCTCGATGCCCACAGGTCCTAGACATGGAGTATCGAGAGCAGGATTGACCTGAGCATGGCCCTGGAGGGCCCATCCTACTTCTTCTTCACCAGACTTGTCCTATCAGCAGCAACAGCTTCCATCACCATCGACTTGGACTTGCATCAGAGAAGACTCTTGCTTCATGAGGTAATTGGTCCAGGTATCATGGTATGTGTCATGTTTGATCATTATAACTTTCTTGTATATGCATCAGGTTCCTTACATTTCTGATGACTGCTTGGATCTTACACTAACCCACTTGACCATTGTTTGGGGGATTAACGGGGTGACCTAGCAAGCTTGTATTCATGGGTTTTGGTTAGCCACCAGGGGAGATTTGAAGAGCCATCGTCCGCTCCCACCATACTATCACTTTACATCTTATCTCCCACACATCCATCCCATTCCCCTGGTCCGAGCATTAGGATGACCTACTTGAGGGGTTACACTTCATCCTGTGGGAAGAAGGGGCTAAAGGCCCACGGGGTAAAAGCAGCTGGTAAAAGATAAAATCCATAGGAAATAAACCTAGAGATGCTTCGCCCAGGGATCCCCGAGAAGGCAATAAAGGGCCTCTCGATAAGAAACAAAAGGGACCCGAAGAAAAATAACAAAAAACAAGACCTAACCAAGAGGATGGGAGGTCTCATCGTGAGCCGACCCATTATGTTCATAGGTATCTAGCAGTATGACATTGCCATTATCTGGTCACCACGCCAGGGCAATGACCTTTGGTTGCATGGCCAAGGGAAAGGGGGTCTCATCACGAGCTAGCCTTATCATTTCTGTGAAAATACCAGTGGGTAACACTGTCAGCTCTGGTTACCATGCCAAGGCAGTTTACTCTAGTCAGACCTTGAAGTAAAAAGAAAGAAAAGCAATAAATAAAGAATAAAGGCAATAAAGGGGCTTGGAAAAAGTGCATCCATGACAGGGACAACTCACCTCCTACAAAGGCACCCACGAACAACACCTACCCCTGGTCTTCACTATGACTGGACATCCCTAGACCATATTGCTTCATGTACATGGCTTGACTGATCTTCTGTGGAAACTTTCCTTTTCTTGTGGATACTGGCCCAATAGGTTATTCTGTCTATTTCTTCAACTTTGTATAGTAGATCAATGTAATGTCTTTGAGCTATTAGATTATATGCTAAGGATTTTATGCATGTATTTGATAAATTTAATGATGAAACATGATTGACATTGCTATGATCCTGAGGACTGATGAGCCCATGGAGGGCAAAGTTTTTGATGTGCAGGACCATACCCGACGAACAGGTACCAGTGGACCGGTACACATGGTGATATGATTAGCTCGGACCTCCATGGTGCTGAAGAGCCCATTAGATGGTTGTTGGATGGCAGAGACAGGACAACGTTATGATGAGCCTTTTCACGAGAAGAGAGAAGGACGTTCTACCCAGGACACTTTGACAGAGCCCGGCCTAGGGGGAATCATCCATTACAGATGGAACGTTTGCCTTTGATGGACAGGACGTCACCCAGCAGAGCAGGACGTTATCCTGAGCGTGTGGCAGTGTGATGGATCTATTTGGCACGTGTGGCAGCTTGGAGGAGCCCTAGAAGGGCTAACATCTGGCTTCTGGATGCTTGATTTGCCCAAAAAGGGCCAACGTCTCCCTCAAAAGGGCTTGACGTCCCTCTTTTTGCTCATATTATGACATTTTTCTGGCAGTTAATATAAAAACAGTGTAAATTTTGTAGTCAGTCTTGTCGGTTGTTTTAATGACCTAAATTTTAATTCAAAGGTCATGGATTGGTATAAATAGAGGACGTTTCTCCTCATTTTAAACATAACAAAACTCTCTCTCTTGTGAGAGACTATCTTTTAGCCTTTTTCTTGGTATTTTTGGTCTCGGAAGTGAGGCGCAACTCTTATTGGAGGATTTCTCTTGGCATTTAAGGTGTTTCTCTCATGGAAGGTTTACAACTAGGGTTTGATTATGCATTCTTCATGATATGTAAGCGAATTTTTCATGAAAAACTTCTTAAGTGAATGGTTGTAGGCCTAATTTCTTACATTTTCTATTATATTGCTATTATATTGCTGAATCTTGAAACCCTAGGTAGCAAGCACACTAGTAGGTCATTGCTATATGTCCCCATGTTTGAGAAATTGTTTTTAGCCATTGATGAAGGAAGATATAGCCTAGCCGTTGCTACACTTATCTCCCTTTTTCTGAGTGAGCATTTAAGTATAGATTGAAGAGAGGAGACGTCCTAGGCCTAGCTAAATCTACACCTAGGGTTTTGACCTTTTAGGGTTTGGAAAGCCTTGCTCCTGCAACACTTTTCTCCCTTAAATCTGTACTTTGAAGCTAGCCGTTTTTCCAAGTGTGTTTAGAGAAAGAGGAAGGAGCATGAGGCCTTGCTTAAGCAACACCAGAATGAGCCTCCTTCCCTTAGGGTTTTGATTCTAGGGCCCTGCCATTGCAGTACCATAGAACCCTACCCTCCAGTCTTTGAATTTTAAATCCTCCTGAGATCTTTTGCCCTTACTTTTGACTCCATATTACCCTAAGGCACTAGTATTGTTTCCAACGTTGAGCTTGTTGTGTGTAAAATCATCTTTCAAACTTTCAAATTTTGAAACCCTAACTAACCCTAATGCCACTAACTAGGGCTGAGCGTCATACTTGACGCAACAACCCTTCTAACTCAACAATTAATGATGACATCATGCCTTTATTGAGCTATTGTTGATAGAAAATACTATTGGCTTGGTCATCTTGTGATAGATATTGATGAATTGGTGATTTTCATTGGCTAATTAGTAAAACGTTGACCTCATTTTATCTATTATATTGCTTATTGAATGAAATCAGATAGTCAAGAAGTACTAACCCTTTGAATTATAACCTGCATATATATATATATATATATATATATTGTGTTATTATTGTCTTGTTCCGGGCAGGTGTTTTCAACAGGGACTTCACTTCTTTATTGGCTGATTAGCCGGAATATCTGATACTGGTGGTAACCTGCGAGGAGGGATAACCTTAACTTTTGACCTTTTACTCTTTGCCTCTTCAAACCCCAGGTTATCGAGGACGTCTCCCCTGGGCTAACCTCCCTAAACAGAAAGAGCCCCCCATCGAGGTGACATTGGGTGGGGAGGTTCCTGTTACGCTAATTTGACCCTTATCCTTTAGCCTTGTAGCCTAAAATACAAACTACGCGATAACATTTTGGAACCGTTGCCGGGGAACACTCAGTCAATCTTCCTCAACGACAGAACCTTTGGTGAGCCTTGCCTCAAAGACCTTTCTCTTACAAGCTTACCTGGCGACTCCATTAAGACTTTATTCCCCTATTCTTTGATAGTTTCAGGAAAACTATCTGGCGACTCCACAAACCAGAAGGAGGTTCAATAACCCTCCTCTAGCTTTCAGAAGGAAGCCTCCTGCTAATTCTCTTGTTGTTAAGTCACTCTTTGGAAAGAGACTTCCTTTAAACATGTCTACTTCTCAGACCGGTACTACAAACCCAGTCAACAATCAGAGACAATGGTCATCTACTTTGTTCAAGCCATTAAACATGTCAGCCATACCTGGCTACCCTAGGCAAATGCCACCTAAATATGAAAAGTGGTTGCCTAAGTTTACCAGCATTGATGCTACTAGTGTCGAAGAGCATATGAGTAACTTCTGGGCATTTTTTCAGCTTCACCCCTTTAGTGATGATGTTGAGGACTTGGTCATGAAGTTGTTCTCTACCACCCTTTATGATGCTGCAAGACGTTGGTATCTTGGCCTGCCTGATGGAAGCATCAAGACCATGGATAGACTTGAGCAAATCTTCCTCAGAAGGTGGAGTATCAAAGAAGACCCGAACATGCTACTAACCCGACTAAATGGTCTTTCCATACGTGAGAATGAATCCATTCGAGAGTTTCATACCAGGTTCGAAGCACTTCTCCAACGAATCCCCCCAAGCCACCATCCAAAAGATGATTACCTTGTTCACATTTATACTAGATCTTTCAATGGCCAATTAGGGTATCTTCTTAGAGACAAAGACCCTCAGTCCATTCAAGAAGCTCAAGAGCTTGCAACCAAGATTGAAGGAAATCTCCTTTCATCCAAGATTGAGCCCTTTGCCAACCCTAGGGGGAAAATAGACACCAAGCAAAAAGTGGTACACAATGCTGAGCCTACTTCGGATCTCTGCACCAATATCAGTAAGCTACAAGCTTCAGTGGATAGCATCATGAAGAATCAAGAAGAAATGATGAACCGGATCGTGAGACTTGAAAAGTACCAGACCCAAGAACCTAGACCTCCATTCAAAGGACCATTCCAGAAAGGGAATCAAACTTACAAGCCAAAGAATGAAAATGAAGTCCCAAATACTCTGGCCCCTACGAATGTAGTTGATGAAAACCCTTGGTGCCTGGAATGCAGTGAAGCGCATTGGGAGAATGAGTGTCCTTATAATGCCAGCCAGCAACAAGTCAACAATTTTGACTTCTTTTCAAGTTTCCCTTAGATAAACATCACTGATATAGAACATCAACAAGCATTGAAGGAAGCAGCCATATCAGAAAGATTGGCAATAATTAACAACTTGGCCCAAGAATCACGAGAAAAGCTAAAGAAGCAAGAAGTCCAAGTATACCGGAGAAAGAACCCGAAGCAACCTACAAATGATCAGTCAAAATCTCCTGAGGTTCTTCCTTCCAAGACACCCAAAGCTGATAAGATTGCCCTTGATTTTGATTTTGAAGGAGCTTTGTCGAAGATGCATGTGAATGTTCCTCTAAAAGAAGCAATTAAGATCCCTT
>ML829298.1:0-15103 GCA_009831015.1 Picea engelmannii | reverse complement strand
CTTGACCATTGTTTGGGGGATTAACGGGGTGACCTAGCAAGCTTGTATTCATGGGTTTTGGTTAGCCACCAGGGGAGATTTGAAGAGCCATCGTCCGCTCCCACCATACTATCACTTTACATCTTATCTCCCACACATCCATCTCATTCCCCTGGTCCGAGCATTAGGATGACCTACTTGAGGGGTTACACTTCGTCCTGTGGGAAGAAGGGGCTAAAGGCCCACGGGGTAAAAGCAGCTGGTAAAAGATAAAAGCCATAGGAAATAAACCTAGAGATGCTTCGCTCAGGGATCCCTGAGAAGGCAATAAAGGGCCTCTTGATAAGAAACGAAAGGGACTCGAAGAAAAATAACAAAAAACAAGACCTAACCAAGAGGATGGGAGGTCTCATCGCGAGCCGACCCATTATGTTCATAGGTATCTAGCAGTATGACATTGCCATTATCTGGTCACCACGCCAGGGCAATGACCTTTGGTTGCATGGCCAAGGGAAAGGGGGTCTCATCACGAGCCAGCCTTATCATTTCTATGAAAATACCAGTGGGTAACACTGTTAGCTCTGGTCACCATGCCAAGGCAGTGTCCTCTGGTCAGACCTTGAAGTAAAAAGAAAGAAAATCAATAAATAACGAATAAAGGCAATAAAGGGGCTTGGAAAAAGTGCATCCATGACAGGTACAACTCACCTCCTATAAAGGCACCCACGAACAACACCTACCCCTGGTCTTCACTATGACTGGACATCCCTAGACCATATCGCTTCATGTACATGGCTTGAATGATCTTCTGTGGAAACTTTCCTTTTCTTGTGGATACTAGTCCAATAGGTTATTCTGTCTATTTCTTCAACTTTGTATAGTAGACCCGTGTAATGTCTTTGAGCTATTAGATGATATGCTAGGGATTTTATGCATGTATTTGATAAATTTAATGATGAAACATGATTGACATTGTTATGATCCCGAGGACTGATGAGCCCATGGAGGGCGAAGTTTTTGATGTGCAGGACCATACCCGACGGACAGGTACCAGTGGACTCCATATTACCCTAAGGCACTGGTATTCTTTCCAACGTTGAGCTTGTTGTGTGTAAAATCATCTTTCAAACTTTCAAATTTTGAAACCCTAACTAACCCTAACGCCACTAACTAGGGCTGACGTCATACTGGACGCAGCAACCCTTCTAACTCAACAATTAATGATGACGTCATGCCTTTATTGAGCTATTATTGATAGAAAATACTATTGGCTTGGTCATCTTGTGATAGATATTGATGAATTGGTGATTTTCATTGGCTAATTAGTAAAACGTTGACCTCATCTTATCTATTATATTGCTTATTGAATGAAATCAGATAGTCAAGAAGTATTAACCCTTTGAATTATAACCTGCAAATATATATATATATATATATTGTGTTATTATTGTCTTGTTCCGGGCAGGTGTTCTCAACAGGGACTTCACTTCTTTATTGGCTGATTAGCCGGAATATCTGATACTGGTGGTAACCTGCGAGGAGGGATAACCTTAACTTTTGACCTTTTACTCTTTGCCTCTTCAAACCCCAGGTTACCGGGGACGTCTCCCCTGGGCTAACCTCCCTAAACAGAAAGAGGCCCCCATCGAGGTGACATTGGGTGGGGAGGTTCCTGTTACGCCAGTTTGACCCTTATCCTTTAGCCTTGTAGCCTAAAATACAAACTGCACGATAATAGGTCCTTCTTCTGTGTTGAAGCCTTGGGGATAATATTCTTTTGCCTTGGTTTTCTAATTGTTGCACTCCCCCTTGTTTCCTTCGCACGCTCTGTTGCCTTTCTTATGTTCGTTGTTGGACTATTTGTCTTCTGTGATGGGCCAACTTCTGCATGTTGCTTACCTTTTTATCCCTTCTTGGAAACTACTGGTACCTTCCATTCTTCAGGCCAGTATTTCATGGCCCACTGCACTTCTTCTACTATCACACAGTATCTTAATTGTAGACACTCCTTCTTGGGATCCCTTTTTTCCTAAAACCACATGTTGTATCTAGAAGCCTTAAAATTAGTTATGTTGTGATGCTCTTCCACCACTTCTGGTAGTATCCTCCACGTATTGGCTATATTTTCCTGCATCTCGTCATAATACATGGAAAATATACTGGAAATTGCCTTCCTTTGTTTTGCGTCTGAAGTGTGCCATAAAGTTGTGTACTTAGATGCGTGACACTTTCCTGGCCTTGGGTAAAAGCCACTATATTTGGGTTCTCCCCAACCCACTAAATCTATCAATATAATCAACCATGCTTAATGGAACTCTGTTCCAAGATCTTTTGCATCCTTGCAGTCATCCATACATAAATTCAGTAAATATGGGGTCTAGTTGAGTAGAGTCCCCTTCGTGCACTACATGATTGCTGCTATATCTCCTGTAGGTGCATCTTCCTTGAGACATTTCCTTAAGAGTTTGCAAGCCATCAACTTAGTTTCCAATCTCGTCGCAGGTTCAATGATTCTATTAATTATGATTCCCCGGGACCCTCTCTCAGTGCCATATGTCTTCTTCATATCCTTTGTCAGGGATTTCTCCTTTGTCTTGTCATCTAAATATTGTTCTGGATTTTCTCCATCTATTCAAAAACCTATAATTATGCAATTAAATCTACATCTATTGATATTGTCCTTTCCATCCATAGAATACTCCCATGCATCAATTCCAGTAGTTGTTTCACACAATTATTCACATCTTTTCCCCTCCCAAAGTGGGGAATTTCCAACATGTTCATGCTACATGTGTTGTACAATCCTGCAATCCACTGCTTTGGCTCTAAAATCGGAACCCCTTATGGACTTGTTCCTTTTCTATCCATATAGACTTGCAGTGAAAACTCACAGAACTTGTCCATGTCTGTTACATCATGATCCGAATACTTTAGTTTTTTAACACACCCTAATATGCCAGGAAGGATCGTGACTCCTTCGGGTATGCGTGGTAGTGCCAATGTTGCTTATTTCTGTTTGCGTGGTGATATATGTACTGGTTCTTTTCCCTTTCTCTTTTATGTTGCTATCGATGTCCATGTTTCTTGGTGTGCACCCTCTTCTGCTTCTGCTTCTGAATCTTATTGGCTTGTAACATATTCCACCTGTACTTGTTCTTTCGTTTGTTGTGCTAGCTCTACGACAGGTTGTTGCATTGCTTCGGCCTATCCTCTAGGCTCATCTGACTCTATTTGCTCATCTTCCTCTCTAGTCATATGTTGTGGTGCTCCTAAGCCAAGCTATTGTGTAGTGTTTTTCTCTGCAGCGAGGTTTTGTTCTTTGGCCCTCGGGTCGACCTCCATCTCCATCGTCATAATCTGTTGTTGTTGCTCCTGTACAATCGTTGGTCTAACCAGCTCAACCACTAGGAAAGGAATGTAATCCACTTCTACCACTCCCTCCAACTGAATCGGGTTTGCTTCTTCAGCCACTGTTTCCTGTGCAGTTTTCGCAAAACTTTGTGTTTGCGTTTCCATGCAACTGGGAGCTCCAACCTTAGGTGGCAGCATTCTACTGAATCTCGAAAGAGTTTCTATAAATCTTCATCGAATCACGTAGAAATCACTTGCTCGCTTGGTGTTTTCGCTCCTTAGCTCTTGTTTTTTCAAATCCACAATGAGGCATGCACGATTTCTTCTTTTATAGGTCCTGTCATAAATGCTTTGTCATAGCCCACTTTTATGATCATCGGTTTCCCTCTTTCCGGTCGCTTTATGTCCCGTCATGTTGTGCTTTCTATCTTGTCACCTTTTTCTGGCGCGTAGGGTATTGTTGTTCTGTCACACCTCTTACTGTTTGTTGAGCACTGTATCACCTAACTGCCTCTCTACCATCTACTACATATTTTTGTAATTTTCTTCTTTTTCCAGATTTTTCTTCTTTTTCTCTTTTAACTCCTAGTATATACACTATGTACAACTCTACTTTTCTACACTGCAACTACTGAGGGTTACTGGTTCGACTGTCCCTATACAATTTCAGTCAACTTCCATTCACCAATCCTTGAACCTCCTTTCTTTCTAAATCCTGTAGTTGCACAACACCTCCATCTGCGACAGACTTTATCTCAAAAGGCCCTAGCCAATGCATCTTGGGTGATGTAAATATTTGTTGTCATAGAGGAGAACCATATCTCCTTCCTTGAAGTTCTTCTTCTTAATGTGCCTATCATGCCAATCTTTTTCCTTTTCTTTCTGTGCTTCCTGATGGAAACCATCTATAATCATGTCTTCTTCTAGTTCCATGAGTTGAGCCAATCTTCCTTGAGTTGTGCCTCTTTCTGTCATGTTTGTAATGGCTGCAATGCGTAGACTTGGTATCAAATATTCCAAAGGAACAACTGCTTCATGTCCATACACCAATTGAAAGGTGTCTGCCCTGTAAGTTTCTTACGTGTGGTTCTATAATCCCATAACATCGTTGGTATATTCAAATCCTAATCATCCTTGTTTACATTACAAATATTAGTTAAGGCATTCTCCAATATCTTGTTAAATGCTTCCACTATTCCATTAGCTTGAGGATGGTATGGATTGCTCTTTTGATGGTGTATCTCAAATTGTTCAATCTTTTCCTCGATGGTACTATTGATAAAATGAGTTATGTGATCACTCATTAGAATTCTAGGGAATCCAAATCTTTTGATTACTTGTTCAAATAGGAAGTGCGTTGCAATCCTTCATTGTTGCTATTTCAACCCATCTTGTTAAATATTCTATTGTTGTAACTATGTACCTTGCTCCTGACCTTCTAGTTGGTGGATTGATTGGTCCTACAAAATCTATTGCCCATTTATCAAACACTTTAAGAGTTACCTGAGGTCTCAGTGGCATCTCATCCCTCTTGGATTGCTTTCCTACCCTCTGAAAGACATCACAATTCCGACAATACTCCTTTGCATATTTCGAAACTATTGGCCACCAAATTCCTACGTGCAATATCTTATGTGCAATAGCTTACCTGTATAATGTCCTCCAACTATTCCTTCACATGCTTCTGCTAAAATGGTAGGATGTTCCTTCTCCATTATACATCTCCTTAAAATATTTTCTGCACCTAATTTATATAAGTGTCCTACAATAAGTTGGTAGTCTGCAACTCTAACCACCAATTTTTTTCTTCTGTGTAGTATTATATTCCTTTGGGGAAAATCCTGTACTAAAAAATTCAATAATGTCAACAAAATATTCATCAACAATCTGTACCGAAAAGAGTTGTACATCAGGGAATTGTCCTCCAAGTTGCTTGGTTCCTCTCCATTAGTTATCCTGGATAGATGATCTAGTCCTACATTCAATATTCCAGGTTTCATAACTACTTCAAAATCAAACTCCTGAAATAGCAACAACCATATGCATATTCTTCCCCCCAATACTGGCATGTTGACTAAATATATAAGAGTGGAGTGATATGTAAATATATTAAAATGTTGGCCTAACAAATAATGTCTAAACTTCTGCAATGCAGATACCATATCCAAACCTTCTCTTTCTATTGTGTTGTAATTATGTTCTGAATATGAGAGCTTCGTGTTTTCAAATGATAGTGGGTGATCTATATCACCTTATCGTGGTTGTGTCAGTATTGCTCCAAGCGTTATTGAAGATGCATCCACATGAACATGGAATTCTTTTGACCAATCTTGAAACACTAAAATTGGTGTTGTCACCATTTTCTCCTTCAAGATGTCCAAACTTTGTTGTAACTCATCATTCCACTCAAACTTAATATTGTTCTTTAACAATTTATCCATGGGCGCAGTAATCTGTGTAGAGCCCCTTATGAACTTTCTATAGTAGCCTGTATGACCAAGTGTAGCTTTTAGCTGTTGCACTGACTTAGGTGGTGGTAAATTAACAATGACAACAATCTTCGCAGGATCAACCAACATACCTTGTTTACACACCACATGCCCTAGAAAAATTCCAAATGGTGTGTTGAATATGCATTTATTAATTTTCAATGAAATTCAACATTGTCTGCACCTGTCTAACATCAATATTAGAACTTCAACATGGTCCTTCAATAAACTAAATATTTTCCAATCATCCAAATAAACTTCCAAAAATTTATGTATAAAATCCTTAAATGTCGATACTACTACTCTTGAAAAAATAGCAGGGGAATTCTTCAATCTAAAAGGCATCACTGTGTACTGATATGACCCCCATTCTATGGAAAATGTTGTCTTATGACGATCCTCTAGTGCTATCCTGATCTAGTGATACCCTGAAAATCCATCAGTAAATGAGTATGCTTCTTGTCCTCCTACATTCTCCAAGACTTGATCTGTAAATGGAGTAGGGAAGGGATCATGCAGACATGCATAATTCAACTTCCTCAATTCTACATACATCCTTATCCCCCCTTGCTTCTTCTCATGAACTACCATAGGGATAATCCACTCAAACTCTTCAACAAGTTCTATTATACCAGCCTATAACATCTTATCAATTTTTTCCTCAACTTTTTTTTTTTATATATTGGATTCAGCCTATAAGGTCTTTGTTTGATTGGTCTAGCATTTGGTCTTAGAGGAATCTTCATTTCTCCAATTTCTCATGCTACTCCTTTCATCTCTGAAAATGTTGTTGGAAATAAATCACTATACTCGCGCAATAATTTCGTTATTCTTTCCATTGCCTGGTTGTCCCAATAGTCACCAATACTTGCAATCTTCATATTCTCTTATGTTTCAATGTTGACTTCATGTATCTTTAGTAGTGAAACAAATTCATCTGACTCTAACTGTGGATCTTCTACTTCTCTTTCCCCTTCAACTTTTGTTATCTGAATATCATGCAGGTTTTCTTCTACTGGATCATGTTCTGCAACATGGTAACAATGTAGCAATTGTCTGACTATATGTCGATTATGATTCTGATAGGTTGTTACAATTTCAACTTCAGGTTCGTCAAATATCCTCTCTTTTACCAACTTTAGTACTGTATCTATCTCTGGACTCTCATGTTCAAATGGAAATGTGATTACAAAATTCTGCTGCAAATCTTTCAGTTCTGTATACCAATTACTTGGAATGCCTTCCAATGTATGAATGAAGTGGTGTGCCCATTCCTCTGGTGGTACTAGTCTCCATTGGGTTATGCATCTGTCTATATGTTCTCTAGGTTGTTCCATTCCATCATATTTCTCTAGATACTTATTCTCATGTTCTGCACCAAATCTAATGCATAGTAATCTCTTGCATTGATACAAATTATCGATCTTCTCTTTGTGTGTACCCCACCAACGTGCAGGTCTTTCTTTCAATGCAATATCTAAAACTAGTAATCTTTGATTTTCCAGAACATCTAACTCAAACTTTCTTAAAAATTCTTCCAAATCATTTTGACCATAAAAAGTTGGAGGTTCTCTTACCTCTGAGCCAATCCATCTTAGTGAGTGTGTCATTCTTGCACATCTTCTGGTAGATAACTCATGTAAGTGTTATTTCCAATTCTCTAGTCCTGTGTTGGACTCTGAAGAACAAAAACTAATACTTCTCCAACTAATCATTACATATGTTGTTGGGTTAATGTAATCTTCCTCATGCGCGATAGTTCTATACAACTGGTTTATCTATTTTATGATGAAGTTTTATGTCACGGGTTCAACATATCTTCCCCCTTTAGAAGCATCTAAAGGTGACATAACTCTATACTTTCTTGATTCAAAAATCATTTTCCTGGTATTCAAGTTGATGATAGTCTGATTGTCAAATGCCTAATCTAGTCCCATCAATGTTGGATAAGGTGTAGTATTGTCCACTATATCAATCATCTCAAAGTATGCCATGTGCACACACCATCTAAATACATTGGTATGCCTTTCAATCTACCAATTGGTACCACTCTATATTGATTTGCTAGTTTCAATTGAATAGGGGAATACCCTAGTGTAGGTTACCCCATGGCTTCCCATGTCTTTTTAGGCGAAACATTTACTTCGGACCCCAAATCTAGTATGATGTCACCCATATTAAAGTCTCCAATATTTTCATTCAATCTGAACTCCCTATTTGTTCTTGTATTCTTACAGAGCTGATTGACTGTCTTCTGTCCAGTTTCATCTCTTCTCCAAAATTGCACTTTTCTAACAAACTTTGTAACACTTGTAGAGATTTTTTATCATTCAACAACTTCAAGCAAGACCCCAAAACGTTTCTAAGATTACTTACTTGTTCTGAAGTCTGATATCTAATGGTCTGATCAAATAAATGAGCCATGTCATATATTGGTACATCATCTCCTGGATTTTTTCCTGAAGTAGAAGCAATATTCTCCTGCAAAATCTCTTGTCTAGCCTGCTTGAATGTCTCATTTTCCTTGTGCACATCAAAATGTTGTTTAGGTGTGGTATTCTTTCTGACCCACTGGTGTTGGTCATGATTCTTTGTTTCTTCATCTGCTCCTATCTTGGTTCCACCTCTAGTAACTATATTGATCTTCTTCCCATCCTCTTCTATGGTTTCCACAATAGTCCGTTGAACATTCTGGTTATTCTAGTTCCTTTTTTCATGTATCTTTGTCAAAAGTGTAGGACATTCTTCTGTATCATGATCTGTTGCACGACAATACATACATGCCACTAGTGGCTATGGGAAATCTCTTGCATAATGCCCAAGTTTATGATAATTGTGATAGGTTATTGGTCCTCTACCTCCTCCAAATACTCTTCCTCCACGACCTCCTCCTATGAATCCTCCTATATTACCTTGATTGTCTGCGCGCGATGTATTGTACTATGGTACTTGATTATATTACTACACATTATTGTACTACGGTGGCGTCGTAAAAAGTTGTGTGTTATTATACTGTTGTGTAGGTGGCCCTGTCATAGGCTCAACCTGCATCCTATAAGCATCTGAGGTCCTTTCCTTCATCATTTCTAAAGTTTGACAATCCTTGTCCTCATGTCCTACAGATTTGCAAAAATTGCAGAATGTACTCTTGGGAACTGTTTGATACTTTTGCATCATTGGACAATGATAAGGATCATGTCCATGTGTTCTACATATTTCACACCATGGTCCTCCTATGGGTAAGGGATTTGGCATTCCTGCTCCCAAGTACTGTGCAAATTTTGGAAACTCATTCTTATGATGTCCTTTTGTTCTGCATAATGTACACCAGATAACTTCTCTCTTTATTCTGATTCAAATGAAATGTCAGATTCTTGGGATATGCTCTCATCTCTTCTACAACCAGATCTATAAGTTTATATTGATTATCCTCTAATTGCAAGGTTGTTTGCAGAGCCTTGGCCTAAGTCTGAAACTTTTGTTGCCTCAATGGATACTTAAGATGTGGCAATAATGAATTAACAGATAGGTTCCTATGTTGCATATCTATGATAGGGCACTTCAACTTACCTTTCAATCGCTTGAACTTTTGATCAATCTCTCGAATTGACTCTCCTGGCTTCTGTTTGATTTCGATCATCTCATTCATAAACCGATCCTCTGAACTTGGTCGCTGAAATTCATGTACCTTATTCACATTTGTGACGGTTGTAGGTTATCCTTGTGGACTGTTTACTGTGAGACCCATATACCAGTCCAGTGCGCAGTCTCTGAATGTAATTGCAAGTTGCGCTACTTTTGTATCTTCATCTGCGATCTGTTTAGCTGCCCAAATCTTCTCACAAATAAATAAATGCTTCTCTAGGTACTCCGACCCTTCTCCATGAAACTATGGTAACCGAATAGTTGGATTTGCTCCTACCATTGTAAAGTTTGTTATACTACCACCTCCACACAGTGTAGATAGTTGACCACTGCTAGTTGAATTTGTACTTCTACTTGAATTTCCACTGGACTCTCATCCTACTAAAATACTTATGTTACTAATTGTTGGTTGTGTAAATGGTTCTTTATTATTTGATGTCTTAGTCACACTTGTGGGTTCCACACTAATTCTGATATGGAATGGAGAGCCTTCTTCTGCATCAGACCCTTGACCTCTAGTTTTTCTATCATATGCAGTGCGCATGATTTCCTCAATCTACCCCATAGCACAAATATCCTCTACCTCTTTCTCATTATTGTCCAAGCCCTCCCGCTCATCTACTTCTCTCTTCTTAATATTAATCCTATACTAGTAGGGTCTTCCACTGCACGTTGTTCCCACTCTATCCATTATCTCCTTGATCAGATCTTCATCCATCATAGTGGGGTCCATTGTTTCCTTCTTATGGACTCTCTCCATAGCCTTCTCCATATCTCAAATCGTCCTTAATGCTTCCCCCAGTTTCCCTATGCGCATATATTTATTTAGTTGTCTGACTCCATTTTTATCACACCTTTATCGTGCAGTAAAATCTTGATTGACGTATAAAGTGATCTAATATACCTTCCTCTTGGTCCCTGCAGAAACTCTTGTTCTGCAGTAGTATATGACTTCGCAGTATCGACTGCAAAATCAGTAATAAATTATTCAATAATACTGTCTAACCAAAAATCGATTGTGCGCATGAATTTATTATTGACTCTTTCTAAACACGCAATATTCTCAATAGTCCACTCTACTAATCTTATCTGATTATTCAGGTGATTATCCTTCAATCTCAATATCCAGTCTTGCAACAACTATGAAAAATAACAAAAAAATGCCTCATGAAGATCAGTAAATACATACCTGTCCAAATATTGGCACGGTGTATACCTGGAAATTCTATTGTCTTTCTGTGCAAAATCAAGCTTTTTTGTTTCCAACCATATTTCAATCTCCTACTTAGTAGGGTTCCATGGCCTGAACATTCCCTTCCACTACTGCATTCTCTTCACTTTCCTTCTCATCCAGTCCCTTCCAAACTATTCTTCTGAGTTTCATCCCAGCAACAGAACCATTAGTTGGAGTGGTTGGGCTGACCCGTGTTCTACTTTAGATTTCCAACAAAACCCTGAAAACCATCGGCCCTTCTAGAGACCAGAAGGCAACACTGTGCACATAGTGCACAATGAAGTCTCACCCAAGATGGATTATGGGTGACTGTAAGACCCTGATGTCTGTAGTCGTGGAAGGGATTTTTCTCATGGGGATGTTAGGAATTCTTTCTACCTCAAATATGTCAGATCTGCCATTCTATAATCATATTCATTCATTAACATTCATTCTGCAGTAATTAACATGAATTATTCTAGTGCACGTTGCAATTTAGTTCTACTAGATTCATTCATTCAACATAAACAAAGTAACAACAAGAAATAAGACAACCATTCCACACAAAGACACACGGTTTTATTGTGGTTCACCCCCCCGGGCTACGTCCACAAACATCTGGCATTATTCACTCTTTTATTCATCTTCATCAAGTCATTGCGCTGCGTGCATTACATCAGAAGTGTAAATGAAATGCACATGTATACGTGAGACTGGCCATTATTGCACTAAGCTCCACAACTTGCAACCTGACCCTCAGTTACAATCCATAATTCTATCTCCAAAACTGACTCTGACTCCAAAACTAGTTCCACAACTAGATATAACTCAAGCACTAATTCTTCCTCGCATAACATGACATTACACGATCTCCTAATATCTCACAATACAAATATTTATACTACAAAAGTGGGTTAAACCCGTTACAATCAATGATCAAAACCCTAACCCTAAGTGGATTAGGCTTGTCTGCATTCTAACTTTCGTGTCTTTCTTCCTTCTTTTGCCTTTCCAGCTTCCTCATGCTGTTTTTCCTTGTATTCCGACACACACTCCTTTTCTAGTCCTTTTTTCAACTGCCTTCATAATTGTTGCGTGTTTCCCCAAAAGGTCTGTGCCAATAATGCCACTACAAACAACCATGGTGGAGAAACCATTTGCTCAATGTAGTTTATATGTGATTGGTCCAATAAACCCTAAATCTAGCAAAGGCCATTCATATATTATCACAACAACTAACTATTTTACAAAGTGGCAAGAAGCTGTGTCGTTAAGAAATGCAGATTCAAAACAATTAATTAATGTTTTGAAAGAAAATATTTTATCTAGGTTTGGTGTACCATGAAAATTTATAATAGATAATTGCTCATTTTTTATTGGATCTAAATTCACAAAATCATGTGGTGAATATGGAATGATCATAGGAAAATAATCTGATTATCACCCCATGAAAATGGATTAGCATAATCAACAAACAAAATGTTGATTCAAATCATCAAGAACACTATTGAAGCTAACCACAAGAATTGGCATACTAAGTTGATAGATGCACTTTGGGAAAGTCGTCTAACTCCAAAAGATACTACATGGCATTCTCCATAAACTTTGGTATATGGGAGGGAAGAAAGATTACCTTTGCATATTGAATTGAATGCTTTGACACTTATCCTAGATGATGAGAAAAAAAGGAACAATCACCAATACAAATAAGATATAGTGAATTCATGCTATTAGAAGAGTAGAGGGAACAACCAATACTGACAATAAACAAAAGACAAGAAGTGGTGAACAAATATTTTAATAAAAGTGCAACTTCAAAGGACTTTCAAAATGATCAATTAGTTTTTTTATGGAACAAAGCAAAAGAAAAATCACCATTCCATAATAAATTTGAAGCTCTTTGGATCGGTCCATATAAAATTGAAAAAGTAATTGGTTATAATTCATACTTGCTCAAGGATATGAAAGGAATAATTCAGTCATTGTCTACCAATGGGTAGCATCTAAAACACTTTTTTTGTTGACTCCTCCTTAGTAAACAATTTGTACATAGTCATTCCTGGTACTCTTTGTATATATTTTTAATTTTGTTTTTCTTATTTTCTTTGAATCCATTTGGCCCAATGGAAAAAAATTATGGATTCTTAGCAACCCACAGGGGATCGCTTTCCCACAGTCGGAGCCATATGTTGATCCACATTTGTGATCAAATTTGTGTTTTCATTTAACCACCCATAGGATTGTCCCTTGTCTTTTCTTTTGTTTGTTTTCATTTAGCCTTTTTCTCTTTTATCAAAATATTTCCAACACTTAGCCAGTTTTCAAGTAATGTGGAGCAGGGGTAGTAAAATTCTTGGATACGCATGTCTGCAGGTCCGGAATCATGTCGCCTACATTTTGCACCGCTTACTTCTGTATCCTCCTCGATGCACTTTTCACTTTTTCGTACTTAGTCATTTTCTTGAAATGCGGATGCGGAGCCACTTACCATCAATCAACTTTTTCTTGAGTCTCCAGGTCTGAAGTCTGCAATCCAACGTTCCTCAAAATGCATTCTTTACTTATTCTTTTCCCAAATTGTACATTTTTTCACTTTTTCAACACTTAGTCAATTTTCATAAAAAGTGAATGTGGGGCCACTTACTATACGATATTTTTCTAGTATCTAAGTCCACTAGTCCAAAGTCCGGTGTTCTCCAAAATGCACTCTTTACTTATTCGATTCACAAAACAATGATTTCCATTACTTATCCATTTTTTAGTTTCGGTGAGGACCTCCTCACTTTCAAATTTTGATTGGATGAAACTGAAAATAGGAAGGTAATAAAATTTTTACCCGGCCTCTTATTTCCTGAGGAGGCATGGTTGCACCATTGAGAGGAAATGAAAATTTGTAGTAACTTCCAAAATTTGGAAATTTGTGGAATCTACCAATGGAGCTATCCAAGTTAGTGTAGCGCACCAAAAACAGGGTGTCTTAGGAAGACAGGTGAGCATCGGTGCTTGCTTGAGAGTTTGGAAGCACGGGATGCACTGTAACAATGAAAATCAGTTTGTTAACTTTTTTTATTTACCTTACCGCGATGCACCTGACGATAGTGAGGCACACCAATGCGTAATGTTCAACAACACCGGTGTGATTTATTCGGTGCATGTATTTTTTATTATAAAGTATGGTGATGCTTTTTAACATTGACACATTGATGGTTTATTGTTCATGTATGCATTGGTGCGTATATACCTTAAAGGTGCACCGAAAAAAGCCTCCACAAAAATCTTCAGCTGCTTGCCTCCTTTAAAAACCTTCACTATAAATAACTAAGGGATTCAGGGAGGTTCCGTAAAACCCCTGCAAGAAGATGTTCTCCTTGTAGTGATGAGTTTTAAATTGTTAAATGCATGGGTTCTCGTCGTCATAAGTGTTATATTTCCTAATTCCTTCTTAACCAACAATTAGAATAGGAAAACATGCTCTTTATTTATTAACAACTCAACAAAATGGAGAAAAAACACAATCAATATTTTTTTTGTCACAATAAAACATGTGCATGATATAACATGCATACAATATAACACATGTGGGTTCTGTAGAAGCATAGTGCCATCCCTATATCCTTTCTATGTCCATGTCAACATGACTGCCACGTTGACATCAACATGGCAACTAATTTGCATGTACAATCGAGGTTCAACATTATCAATCATATTCAAACAAAATATGAAGTCATTTTATAAAATTCATACACACTATTTATTTGTAGTTATTAAATGAAAATGTGAATATATGAATTTACAATATCACTTGCAAAACTTTCTTTAACTTACATTCACCCATAAATTTAAATTAACAATCATACATATTATTTGTAGTTATTAAATGAAAATGTGATGTATGAATATATAATGCTACTTTCAAAACCTTGTTTATCTTGCACTCACCCACAAGTTTAAATTATTTGTTGAATCATCAATAATTAATCTTAAAACATTTTTTTATAAAACTATAATTTAACCCCAATTGAAAGCATGATTTGAAGATATAAGATAAGTCCACCACAATAAAAAGTTAAGTTGGATAATTTTTATTAATTTCTCATCTCTTAGAATCTAATGTTGCTTCACATTTAGGTAAGAATATCTCCTAATGAGAGCTTCAGTTGCTTAACTCTCATTAAATGAAAATGATGATGCATAATAACAAGATGAAATTATCTACTTGGATGGGGTTCCCGTGCATGCATTCAAAGTGGTACGATAAGGGGGCAGCTCTAATATGTTTCCCATGTGCTCAGAAGTATCCCAAAGGGAAGGTGGAGAGTGCAGTTAATGATTCTCCTTGGCAATGGAAGGATGATGGGCATTCATCTAAGGGCATTTTGTTTGGATAAAAACTCTAACCATTATGTGCACAGGTTGATGAGACCCC
>ML829297.1:33510-49675 GCA_009831015.1 Picea engelmannii | reverse complement strand
GCTTGGAGTTCCAGTTAACTGACAAAAAGCCTCGTGTCCCGGCGGAAACTTTCCTGATTTTTTGCTTTGTTAGGTACCCGCAGGCTGTTTTGGGCTAGCCCGCGGATGCCCGCGTGCAGTAAAAGGACAGCAAGCGGTTGCCCACGCCCAGTGAGAAGTTAGGGCACAGGTTGCTTGTTTTAGAAGGTTTTTTGAGGATTTGTTCAGCATGGCTTTGGCTAGCAAGAGGCATGAGTTGGCCTGATGCCGGGTAAACCTGTATGGTGCATTTTAGGGTTATAACACATATCCTCTAATATTTGATTCACTCTTTATGTCTGTCCATCGGTTTGAGGGTGATAAGTGGTGCTAAACAACAACTTGGTCTCCAAACCCACCATCAGTGATTTCCAGAATTTGGAAGTGAATTTTGTGTCTTGGTCAGATACTATCTCTCTCGGCATGCCGTGCAATCGGAACACCTCTTTCTTGAATACCTGTGCGATATCTATCACCTTGCAGGTCGATTTGATGGGGATGAAATGAGCAGACTTGCTCAGTTTATCCACCACTACCATAATGGCCTCATTCTATTTTGTTGAAGTTGGTAATCTAGTGATAAAATCCATGGAGATGGTTTCCCATTTCCAATATGGGATGGGTAAAGGGTGTAATAGTCTTGCTGGGTGTCAATGTTTTGCTTTAACCTGTTGGCATTCTATGCATTGGGCCAAATATTTGGCTACGTCCTTCTTCAATCCTGGCCAGTAAAATTGTTTTCGGGTGGCAGTAATCATTTTCTAGTATCTTGGGTGACCAGTGTAGGGTCTTTTATGTAGTTCATCCATGATAATCCTCTTCAAGCCGTCACAATTGGGAATGTACAGTCTCTCTCTGTAGGTGAGTAGACCTCCGTCGGTCATCTGATAGCCTTCGTATTTTGCCCCAGTGGGTTCTTGTTGTAGGTACAGGGTCACATTTCGGGTGAAGGAATCTGTTTCTTGTGCCTCTTTGACTCTGTTCTTGACATTTGTCTCGCAGGTACTCACTGCTGCCAGGTGAATTGTTCTCATGCTTCTGCTAAGGGCATCGGCCACCCTATTCTCCTTCCCTTTAATGTGTCTGATTTCAAAGTTAAATTCGCTAAGGAGGGCCATCCATCTAGCTTGTCTAGCATTGAGCTTGGGTTGATCAAACAAACGCTGTAATCCACAGTGATCTATCATAAGCACAAATTTCCTTCCCAAGAGGTAACGCCTCCACATTTTTAATGCATGCACTATGGCAGCCAATTCTAGATCACGAGTCACATAGTTGACCTCATGTTCATTCAATTTTCGGGATTCATAGTAGATCACCTTTCCTTCCTGCATAAGGACTCCTCCGAGCCCTTCTTTACAGGCATCTGTGCACACAAGGAAGTCAACTTCTGGGTCAACGATTTTCAACACAGGTGCATGGGTTAGTAGATGTTTCAAGGTTTGAAATATTTCTTCGCATTGCGGTGTCCACAAAAATTTTGTTCCCTTCTTCTAGAGGGAAGTGATTGGACAACCAATCCTGGAGAAATCTTTTATAAATCTTCTATAGTATCCCGCTAATCCCATAAAGGATCTGATGTCTGAGACATCCTTTGGGGCAGGCCATTCCATGATAGACCTGATCTTGTCAGGATCTACTGCTACCCCTTCCTTGGGAAGAACATGTCCCAAGTAGTGTATTTTCTTCTGAAAGAAGTCACACTTGTTGAATTTAGCATAGAGTTGATGCTCTCTTAGCACTTGCAGCACAAGTCTAAGATGCTCTTCATGTTCTTCTCTGTTCTTAGAGTAGATTAATATATCATCAATGAATACTAGTACAAATTTATCTAAAAATTTACTGAGTACATTGTTCATTGAGCACATGAAAGTGGCAGGGGTATTGGTTAACCCAAATGGCACTACCACAAACTCATAGTGACCATACTGTGTCCGGAAAGTAGTCTTATGGATGTATTCACCCTTAATTCAGACTTGATGGTATCTAGACCTTAAGTCAATATTTGAGAAAACCGACGCACCTCCCAATTGATCGAATAGATCATCGATCCTGGGCAAGGGGTATTTGTTCTTTATGGTTACTTTATTAAGTTGCCTATAATCTATACACAGTCTAAGGGTGCCATCCTTCTTTTTTACAAACAGGACCGGTGCTCCCCATGGGGACACGCTGGGTCGAATATAACCTTTGTCCATCATTTCTTTCAATTGCAATTTGAGTTCAACTAACTCAGGCGTGCTCATCCTATAGGGTGTTCTAGACACCGACACCGCTCCTGGTGCGAGTTCTATCGAGAAGTCGATGTCTCTTCTCGGAGGTAGACCCGGTATCTCCTCTGGGAACACATCTTGGTATTCTCTCAGGATAGGGTGATCATCAGGGCTTGGATCTGCACCTTCGGTTGTTTTCAACACCTGTATTGCATATAGGGGACATCCCTTTCGGCAATACTTCCTCATTTGCACTACTGATATTTGTCTCACCGAGACCAATTTTTGGATCCCTTGAAGGGCTATGCTTTTTCCTTCTTCGCTCACACATTCTAAGGTTTTATAGTAACAGTCCAATTTGGATTTATGGGCGGCCAACCAATCCATACCAATCAACAGATTGTATGATCCCAGGGATAATACATTAAGGGTTGCTTGGGTGGGGAATTCACCCAACATTAATTGGAAGGCTGGTATGGCCTCTACCACCTTTCTTTTGGTGCCAGTGGCTAACTGTACCAACCATGGTTTAGTTTTCTTTTTTGGCTGTAGCTTACACTTATCAACAGATCTAGGGGATATATAACTCAAATTTGAACCAGGGTCAATCAAAAGAGACACCAGATGGTTGAAAATTATACCTTCTATTTCCACCACTGAAGCTTGGTGGTCAGCTTGGTTATTATCCAAGGCTGCATAGATCTGTGGCATGCTCCTTGACACATCATTGATCGTGGTAGCTTCCTGCATGTTATAAATCTTCTGACTGTTCTGTTGTCGGAGTGGACAGTCTCTTCGGAGATGCTCTCCTCTGCAATCCTGACATTCCAAAGGTTTTCTCTTTGGGTTATCATTCTTTACTGGTAGAGGTCCAGAAGTTTTATTTCCGTCCGCCGAGGGAAAGTTCTGCTGGAGTACACTCCAGGTTGGAAAGTTCATTCTGTGGTTCTTATTGTAGTTTTTCAATCCCGAGGATTTGCTCCCTTTCTTCTGAAATTTTGAGCCATTCTTTTGTTTCCAGTCTCCATGAGACTCTGCTTGATGTCCATATTGTTCATGACAATATGTTGCCTTTCGTACAGTGTCTTCTAAGGTCTTGGTTCGTCAAATTCAATTCAGTTTCGGTATTCCTTGGGTAACCCATTGTTGAAGCGATGTGCCTTCGCCTTCTCTACTTTGATGTAGGGTACATATCTTAGTAAATCAAGGAATTTGTTGACATACTCCTCCATAGTAAGTTGTCCCAGTTTGAGTTCATAAAACTCTTTAGCCTTCTCATTGAAATACCTTTCTGACAAATACTTCTTCCGGAAGTACTTCTCGAACAGTTTCCAAGATAGGTCCTCCTCGCGGACCCCTTTCATATTCTTGAGGTCTTCCCACCAGATGGAAGACTTTCCGTTCAGATTGAAAGTGGCCACTTGGGCCTTCAAGTTCTCTAAGAAATCATGGAATCTGAAATATTTCTTCAGTCCAAGTAGCCAAGCCTCATCTTCCTCTCCCTTCTTTATCTCGCCATTGAAGGAGGGAGGTTTGGCCTTTTTAAATTCCTCAAATTTATGACTCTTGGAAATCTTTTTCTTCTTTTGTTTCTTTTGAGAATAGGAATTGGTCCTGCTGCTGGAAGAGCCTTCTGAATCACTAGCTTCCTTCTCAATGGAATCATATGGTACTGGTCCTTTACCTCTGGGGTGGACCTTTCTTGATGTGCTTATCTCAGTATGGCCACTGATGCGACCATGATTCTGCATCTCAGGTTCATGTTGCATTTGTCATTGTAGGTCAGATAAGCTCTGTAGTAAAATTGCATTAATCTCGGTTTGTTTTTCTTGTTCTTTCATCATTCTTTCATTATCGGCCTTGCAGCTTTGCAATTCAACTATGAGACTCCTCACAGTCTCAGCTAGGTCTGGAGGGGTTCCTATTGCTCTTCTCTCATCAGAATCTTCATCTCTATTGTGGGAGCCTTCTCCCACCTCTTGGTGAGTCACCATACTCTGCGTTTGTAGATTCTCGTGGTTGATCATCCACTTGAGTGAAAAGACAAACACTGGATGTTAGTCAAGAGTTAAATTCATTTTTTATAAATGGTGCATAAATTCATAACTCTTTCACATGCATACATAGTCGGGTTTTCATATTCCAAGTTTTTAATCCTGGATAAGATAGTTAAGTCAGGGGGTTACTCCTCACAGGAGTGCTTCGAACAGAGTTTATGCATGAATCATGCATGAGTCCAATCAGGCCGAGTGTTGTAACCATGCTCTTATACCACTTTGTAACACACCCGCTACCAGAATTCAAAATTTTTGGTTGATTTCTCAATAATGAGAATCCCCGGAGCATGTAGCAGCAAAATGCCAATCCCCGAGTCGCAGGTCTTCTATTTACCTACTCGTCTCTCTATACATAACCGAGGTCTTATGTCCCTTTCCATCGGGATTTCTGTCCCCAACAATCCCAACGCGCTTAAATGACCGTTAGCCCTCTAGGCTAAGTTCTTAGTTCACATGACCTCCTCTATATGACCACGGTCATAACTCCCATCGGGGCTATGGGGTTTCTACTGTCAATGTACACATGCCCACGAGATTCACGATTCTCCGATTCCTGACACGCCTCTGCCTCAGCTATCCCTCCTGGCTCAGCTCTGGTCCACGTGACCGTTACCCCATGTCCACAACCTTACCCCATCGAGGTTTCATGTTTCACGATTTAATAAGGGGTAAACACCATGTCCACGAAATTTCTGATATCCTGATGAACCAAACGCCGAGGGATGGCTTCCCTTGTTGGGACTTTCCCAATCGCTCTGATATCCTCCACGCGTTCCTCCAAATGGACGGTCCAGATCCTCGTCGAGATTTCGAGACTTTCGATGTCCTGGTTCCTTCGACCTCAGGAATGTCGATTTCCCGATTTTCTGACTCTCACTAGATCTTTGACACCTGTCCCTCTGAACGGATGGGTCGGATTATGTCGGGGTTTTCCCCTAGGACTTCCCCATCCTCTTGTCCCTGGAAATGCTAATTTCCCGATGCACCAAACACCGATGGCGCTTGATCTTCGCCACGTGTCCTCTGCCAACGGACGGTCTTGATCTTACCAGGATATCACGGATCACAATTCCAACATGTAAGAGTTTCACACCTTCAAAAACTCTGATTATCCGATCCTCAACTCCTCAGGATCTCCTGACACATGTCCCAAATAATGGGTGGTTCTAATCTCGTCAGAATATCACGCTTCATGACTTCACAACTTCTATTGCCAAGATCAAGGGCTTCAACCTACGAAACCCTGATACACGATCCTACGTGTAGATCTGATGGTTCTCCTGCGACCCAGATCCTACGGCTACCCTTCTTTCTCGGTCGTCGCATCTTGCGACTTGGAGCACCAAATGCTTGGACCCTTACCCTGCGAACCTCCGAGTTCATGAGATCTCTGGATCTCTGCCACCTGTCCTCCTCGAATGGACGGCTTGGATCCTTTTGCCCCTATTCATGAGGTTTAACCCTCGCTTATCTCCCTATGGATCTAACGACTGTTGGGTTTCCTAGCTAAGATCTGATGGTTCAGATCGGTCCCGATGCCGTGCCTTTTCCTACTGCTCTTTGGATGTGGAAAAACCAATGGTCCATATGTTCTCATGGAGCCTAGGGGTCTATGATTCAAATTTCTTTGCTATTCATGAAGGTAGAGGAAAAAAGGGTTAAGGCAATTTAACACCCTCGTTCATTCCTTCGATTTAACGATCGGGAACAACCATAGGTTCCCTGACAGGATCTCATCCATTGATCAATACTTATCCTTATGCTGCCACTTCAGGATTTTTAAGAGGGTCGTTCCTCTTCATACACGGTTTCTAAGACTTGCACATTTAAGTCCTTTTTCCAGGTTCTTGGTAAGCCTTTCTAAGAAGGGAATCTCTGTGAAGAGATCTAATCCAGGGAATTCCTGAAAATAGACAAAGGGGAAACAAGCTCCCGAGGATGGACTGGAAGTCTGACTTGGTTCAGCTCATGCATAATCAAATCCATTTATCAACATAAATCATGCATGGTTTCCTCTATTGTAAGCATATATATATTCATTCTTATCAAACACTGCATCGACATTCTAACACTGAACTCATTTACAATTTCACGGTTCTATGAGCATATATATACATATACCAGTCTATGAATTTCAAGATGCAATATACATATATAAAACACTTATCAGAAATAACACCAGAAGTGGGTGCGACTACCGAGAGGGATGCTCGTTTCCACCCAACCGTAGGCGTAGTGAATCCCAATGGATTTACCACTAGCCACCCCTGAGCTGAGACCATGATGCTCTGAGACTGCATCTCTCTGTCTTCCAGTGCCCAAGAGCGAAGGTTGAAATACTCCCTCTCTACGATCACTCACTCTACGTAATGCCAGAGTTCCCCTTGCATCTGACCTCCTAATCACTTCTGCCATACGCCTTATCCTCTCATGAGGTTACGTGTGGCATGATTACCCTCGCATTGATCAGGCCTGACGGCTCTACGGATGGGCGGGTCACCATCCCATCCCTCATCAAGCCATCCACCTACTAGCCTGCGAGGCATTGAATTTCAGGGCCAGTGAGCCGCTTTTGGTTCTCTGGGCCAGTGGAGTCCAAATACGGTATTTTATTCTCGGTGGAAGTTAACGCCACCTTTTTAGGTGTCTTCCACAGCCATCATGGTCTCTTTTCTACACATCCCCGCTCAACATTTCTGCAATAAATTCAAAATGTTATTCACATTCATTGACCTCTTCCTGCAGGTCCATTTACATTACATATTCATCCTTATGAGTTTTCCATGGTCCTTGGCCAGTCCATTTATATTTACAATCTGGGGGAAACAGGGTGTTACAACATCATATCAGCATGGCTTCTTTAGGAAAACCTGCACACAGGACGATCTTGGGAAGACTGCCTACCAGAACCTCCATGCCTTACATTTAAGGAGTGAGGTGAGGTTTCAACCACCTCCTCCTACCTTTATTTACCTCTAGCAGGGATCAGGATCGAGGTTGAGTTGAATTGGCACCTGGAGAACGCGGCGATACCTCCTGCAGCTAAACCTGATGCTTTGGCACTTTGTGCAACTCTTTCTATCACCCCAAGTGACCACGGGCCATGACCCTATGCCTATATTCAAAGGATCTTTTCACATTTCACATTTCGGTGATTCCAGATGAAGTGGAGGAGCAACCCCCTGTCTTTCAAAGTCCTGATAGCCAAAATGCTGAAACGACTAATCATTTTTCATTTTGGCGATTCTAGATGTAGTGGAGGAGTGACCCCCTATCTTTCAAAGTCCTGGTAGCCGAAATGCCGAAACGAATAATCATTTTACTTTTCAGCGATTCCATATGCAGTGGAGGAGCAACCCCCTATCTTTCAAAGTCCAGGTAGCCAAAATGCTGAAACGGCTAATCTACAATCAATGGCTGGATTTGATTTAATATGGATGGTCACGATGAACCTTAATGTATTTTAGGGATTCTCCCACCAAGAGTTCTCATTCCTATGCTCTCAACCCCTGTATTTCAAATTCCCTATAGCCTAAATGGCGACTGGACTTAATCGCACGCCACATATCCTTCAAGATTAATGGTCCTGATTCTTTCGACGATTCTCCCATCGGGAGCTCCAGAATCCCCGAAATGTCGACTAGCTGCCACCTGTCCCCCTTCTTTAGGACCCACCTTTCCATACAACCCTGTGCTATGAACGTAGGCCCACACCAAAAGGCACCTTCGCATTTCACGTATCATGGGTGGAAGGGAGTCGACTCTTGTATTTCAAAGTCCTAGTAGCTGAAATGGCGACCGGACTTAATCAGGCACCATGTGTCCTTCAAGATCGAACGACCATGATCATTTCATGACTTTGGCTATAAGATATGAGCCCATGCACTAAAACTCATGAAAATCTATGGCTATGGCTTACCCAATGACCGTTGATCTTCTCCATCGATGGATCTTCACCGCTAAAAAGAAAAAAATGTCCTCCTGCTTGATTTTTAACCCAAAAATAGAGATTTTATGCATGCTGCACTTGGGTGCTCATGATTGCGAACTTGGATAACTTCATTTGATGGGTCTTAAGCCCCATTTCATCTATTTCTCACCAAGGACCCGAATCTAGAGAGAACCACCCCCCTTGCAAGAATTGATGCTAACATTAGCCTCCATGGTGGATAGAGTCATCCCTGCGATGCTCTAAGAACTCCTTCTGTAGTTCTTGTTGCCTTATGTTGGGCTATGGAGTCGAGCTCAAAACACCCTGATTAAAAATACATTTCGATAAGTGAAAATAAAATATAAACACACATGCTCCAAGGAGCTTATTTATGTACGGTCCTAAAATAATAAATTCCTTTACATGGGGCTAAATGAAAGGAAACTTACACCATAGCCAATCAAGCAACTTCCTAAATATAAGCTCCTTCCTTCTGTCGATGATCATAAATAGATGGTGTAACCATGACAGCAGAATGGTTACGCTCTTCAACTCCTCCTTACAGGCTGAAGTTGAGATGAAATAGCGTGGCTCCAAAATGTGAAGGAAATACAACTCCATGTATTCCTTCACAGGCTCATAGGACCAGTGGCAAACTCCAGAAAATGGGCGACAGGCATCCTCCTTTTCTACACAGTTGTTCATGTGTGACTGAATATCTCTGATAAGAATAGGAGGGTGAAAGGCTAGTGTAGGTTGACTGATCTCAGGCAGTGGCTTCTCACAGGCAGGCCATGGATAGGAGGCAAATTGCTCCTCTTGCTACTCCTATGGTTCTTCTTCTTGGCTCTCCCAAAGGTCAAATTCACAATGGCCATAAACAAGAACCATGGGAAAGATCTTTTCCTCATCATGTTGCTTAGGATGGTTGATTTCCTCGCAATGTCCTTCATTTGTGAATAGAGGAAAAGGCTTCATAGTCTGCTCTTTACCAGAATGATCATCAAATATGGGTGAGCACAAAACTCCCCCATCTTGTAAAAAAGGAACAATCTCCCAATCCTTCTTTTCAATCCCAAATGTAAATACATCATGGGAAATATCGTGAAGGAAAAGAGGACAATCCTCTTCCATAATGGCTTCTTCCTTTAAATTTGAGACAACAGTCTCATTAGGGGCAACAACTAATGCCTCTACCGCTACAAAATATTCATAATTTCCCTCAGTAGAGCTACCAAGAGCATCTGCTTCAAGGGATGGAAAATCCTATGCACATTGTTCAGCTTCCCACCTATCTATTCTGGCAGTGAGAGATTTTATCAGTTCCATAACTTCACTCCAAGAATCTTCTCCCTCCTCGCAACCTTCACTCTCATAACCTTCCTTTGATGCAGATGAATGGGGATGAGAAAGGACTGATTTCTGATCCAAGTCATCAGGATCATCCTCACAACCTACATAAGAAGTAGCTCTATCTTGTATACAGTTGTTGTCTCCCTCATGAAAGTTGTGAAAAATTAACTCAGATGGATAAAGCTTCTGACAATGGGTGGTGAAAGTTGCATGAAATTCTAAGAGTGAAGAAATGCTAACAGGGGGTAAAGAATGATACCATTTACGAGCATCTCCTGCTAAAGAGGACATGAACATTTTCATTAACACATCTTCCTGATGTATCTCCCATTGTTTCATGAGTTCATTAAATTCTTCAAGATGTCGAGTAGGGTTGTCCTCTACATGCTTGCTAAATATAGGAAAATAATCATACCATTCATCTGGAGAAGAGATAACATTGGGAAAACCAGGAATAGTAGAAAGATTAAAAGGAGAATACCTCTGAGAAAGGATTTTTTCCATTTCGAACCAGTGGAGTCGCTAATAGATCCTTGAATCATGGAGTCACCAGGTGAAAGATGCGCAACTTTGAATGTGTCTGGTCATTATTCACCATCAAAGGCTAGATCCTAACGTTCTGTCCTCCTAGGAAACTTCTCAAGTTGAGAAAGTAGCTACTGAAACCTTCTCAAAAAATCTCCTCTAGGTCAGCTTTCAGGTGTGCTAAAAGTAGCCACAGCTAAAACAGTGGAGTCGCCAGGTGCACAGTAGCAATATTCAAGGGATATGATGCCTGATGCACCTTCAGAATTAGAGACTCAATGTCGTTCAATCCCAGGGAAAATATTCAACTTCCTCCTCGGCAACGACGCCTGAAATGTTGGCATCAGAAGTCACTACTAGATTGCAGCAGGAGCAGAGCCCAATGCCCATCAGTTTAAATATCACAATTTGTTGATAAAGGGTGATGAATGGAAGTAAACTCAGAACAATATCATTCTAACTCAGAAAACTGGGTTGGAACAACCAAGACAGGTGAGGTCTTGATCTAATTTAAGCTAGTAATTTTGTATAGTAGTGAGTAAGTGGAGGGAAAAGCAAAGGAAATAAAGTCTTCTCTAGACATTCGGTCTTCCAATAGCCTTTAAAAAGGGGAAAAGTCACAAATATGAGATCCTCTTAGATCTGAGAAACTTCAAGAAAATTAAGATGCTGCAAAACTAATATAATCAAACATACATTATATAGTCATTACAACACCCGACTGGATCATCCATGCTCGGGCTCTTAAGATTTAGAGGAAAAAGGGGAGGAAGATGTTGGCTTCCATTAAACAAGAATTCTCAAATATCAATCTTTAACCAGGGAACCAGAGGCCTCATTAAAGCTTTACAATTGGGAGCTTAGTTCTACCATCCATCCTACAAAAATACAAAAACTGAGTATATAAACTCAGAGCAATTATCCACCTTGGTAGAAGAAGGGTAGATGAGACATTAAAATCCAACTTAGAGTGTGCAGGCTCCTCTAGTCAGACAAGGACATTAGATCGGCATGGCTTCTTTAGGAAAACCTGCACACAAGATCATCTTGGGAATACTGCCTACCAGAACCTCCATGCCTTACATTTAAGGAGTGAGGCGAGGTTTCAACCACCTTCTCCTACCTTTATTTACTTCTAGCAGGGATCAAGATCGAGGCCAAGTTGAATTGGCACCTAGAGAATGCGGCGACGCCTTTTGCAACTAAACCCGAAGCTCTGGCACTTTGCACAACTCTTTCTATCACCCCAAGTGACCATGGGCTATGACCCTGCGCCTATCTTCAAAGGCTCTTTTCTCACTTTGCATTTTGATAATTCCAGATGTAGTGGAGGAGCGACCCCCTATCCTTCAAAGTACCAGTAGCCGAAATGCCGAAATGGTTAATCATTTCATGTTTATGTGATTCCAGATGCAGTGGAGGAGTGACCCCCTGTCTTTCAAAGTCTCGGTAGCCGAAATGACAAAACGGATAATCATTTCACGTTTCATCAATTCTAGATGCAGTGGAGGAGCGACCCCCTATGTCTTTCAAAGTCCCAGTAGCTGAAATTTCGAAACGACTAATTTGCAATCAATGGTTGGATTTGATTTAATATGGATGGTCACGATGAACCTTAATGTATTTCAAGGATTCTCCCACCAGGATTTCTCGTTCCTATGCTCTCGACCCCTGTATTTCAAAGTCCCAGTAGCTGAAATGGCGACCAAAATTAATCGCACACCGCGTATCCTTCAAGATTAAGGGTCCTGATTCTTCCGGGGATTCTCCCATCGGGAGCTCCAAAATCCCCAAAATGTCGACTAGCTACCACCTGTCCCCCTTCTTTAGGATCTGCCTTTCCATATGACCCTTTGCTATGACCGTAGGCCTGCACCCAAAGGCACCTTTTCATTTCACATATCATGGGTGGAAGGGAGTTGACCCTTGTATTTCAAAGTCCCGGAAGATGAAATGGCGACCAGACTTAATCAGGTGCCATGTATCCTTCAATATCGAATGACCACGATCATTTCATGAATTTGGCCATAAGAGATGAGCCCATGCGCTAAACCTTGTACAACTCCGTGGCTATGGCTTACCTGATGACTGTTGATCTTCTCCATTGATGGATCTTCATCGCTAAAAAGCAAAAAATGCTCACCTGCTTGATTTTTAACACGAAATAGAGATTTTATTCATGTTGCGCTTGGGCGCTCATGATTGCGACCTTGGATAACTTCATTTGATGGGTCTTAATCCCCATTTCATCTATTTCTCACCAAGGACCCAAATCCATAGAGAAGCACCCCCCTTGCAAGAATTGATGCTAACACCATGTATCATTGCTCAAAAAGTATGTACTTGATGCTAATCATGTTATTGATTCGAATGTGATTCAGGTGGAGCAAGAAGGCATTTTTCAAGTTCATCCAGTGTGCATATTGGACTGGAAGATTAAGTAGCTCCAGAATCAATCCATAGATCTAGTAAAGGTCCAATGGACCTAGTACAGTCCCGAGGATTCAACTTGGGAGCCTGAGGATTCTATGCGGGAAGAATAACGACATATTTTTTAAATGTTTTGAAACTTTTGGTTGTAAATGTGTATATATAATGCACTGAGGGCAATTCATAAATAAGGGGAGGGGAATGTAATACCCCAAGGCTGAGCCCCAATTGAAATTGTAAATATGTTTTATAGGTTGGTGAACCAAGTGATTATTATCTAGGAGGCTTATGTGTTGAATTAGGCTGGAGAGACTAGATGATAAAGGCTAGTGAGCCTATTTTTGAATATGTAAACACTCATATCATTAATATAATACATCTTTGCATGTAGGCCTACCGCGATAAAAGAGTATGGGGGAATAAACTCCACTAGGAAGGGAAAGGGAGGGCTAAGAGCCTAGGAAAGGGGCTAATCTAGAGGGATTATCTCAAAAGGAATATTATAATATTATTCCTAAAGGCTATGGTGAGAATAATTATTTTATCCTAAGTTCTTATGGGAAGGTGAATGAAACCCAAGTGGAGAGAAAGGAGCTCCAGGAGAGCCTTGTGTCATCAAGGATGCAAATATATATGGGGAAATTAGTTTGTTTTCCCATATTTTCCCATGTAGGAACACATTCACGCACGTAGCCATTGACCCCAATAGTTGAAGCTCTCCATGTCTCACACACATCTTCAACAATGATCCCATACATTTCCTGTTATGCACAATGCACATGTACCTTGCCTAAACCCATATCGTGCCTTACTTGAATGTTGTTGCTGCCAACACATTTCCTTGCATGAGCGTGGTTACTGCCATTACTTGTCCCATACCTGAACTTTGATGCTTCCATCACCCATACCTGGTTGACTTAAGATATGGACAAAAGAAGCAGGTTGTTAGGCTTGTGGGTTGAAGAGGCAAGTTTTCAGGCCTGTGAGAAACTCTCTCCAGGTGAGAGAATTGTTGGGGAAGTGATTTCCTGAGGGACCCAACTACAACTACAGTTCTCAGAGATTTCCTATTCGGACTGTTGTTGAAGCCATGGAAGGGAAGTGTGGCAGTCGAAGGATTGTTGAGAAGAGAAGGGCCACACATCATGGGGTGGGATAGGCATGTGGGGAATGAGAGGTTGTAGGATGTTAGTGTGAGTTGGCTCCTAGGAAGAAATCCTTCCTATTGAATGTGTAACTTCTTGTTTCCTCATCCTAGCTAAGAATCCCTTTACCTAGGTGGATTTTAGTCCCAACTCGGGGGTGACCCACTACTGAGAGTCTGAGTAGCGTGGTCTAAGCTAGGATGATCGTGGAAGATCTGCACGTAGTTGATGGTATTCAATAAAAAGAAAAGTATCAATTATTTGTTCATTCCATGTTGTGTATTTATACATGTCTTTATAATTATGAGTATTTACTATCTATGTTGTATGTATAGGCTTACTGTTATTTCCACATGAATTTGTGTATTAGCAGAATGTGCTTTCTATTTTAAGTTATATATATATATATATATATATATATATATATATATATATATATATATATATTACGTTCCGCAAGAGTTTTTTGTCTGCCATAGCCCAACATTTCTATGGCTGGGTATGTTACATATACAGATGGTATTGTTTAGTTTTAAATGTGGCATGGCATGACCTAGGTGGTTGGGTGTGTTACACACTATGCAAGATGATTGATCATCTTACCCCATACATAGAATTACCTACAATGCAGAAAGCAGTGAACCAATTCTTGTGCAAGAAGAGGACAAACAAAGGGTTCATATTAAGTGGACATATAGGAGAATATGAGATGGATAATGTCATCTTGGACTTAGGATAAGACGTCAATGTTTTCCCAAGATAGACATGGGAAATGACGAGGAAATCAAAGCTAGTATGTTCGGCTGTCCAGTTGAGGTTGTCTAACCAACATAAGATAATACCGATCAGGAGACTGGTAGGAGTATTGTGAACATAGATGGAGTGTGCAGTGTAGCTTACATTGAATTCATAGAGATTGTGGACAATAGTCGGCCATACCCCTCTTTTTTTGGACTATATTGGGCCTTCGAAAATCAAGCGATAATCAACCTGAAGAAAAGAGAGATTATTTTTGAAGGAGGAGGCTTAAAATTCACTGCTCCATTAGACCCCCTGGAGGCAAGAATATATGTGGAACCCGCAAGAGAGGAAATTAATAACTTATATAATATGAAAACMTGGATGGATGACTACACCRATCCCTCTGTAGATGGTACACTTAGTTGGAGAAGCATAAGCTCTTGCACATCAAACTTGGAGGAAGGACTTGAACACTAGAAGCATTGGTTGCATGAGGTATCGACCAGAAGGTGTACGTACATTACTCGATATTTKCACTGGATCGAAATAGAGATACATGATATGACAATGTTTGACAAAGTGACTAGGGAAAGTTCTTTTGTWAATGAATTCGAGTTACAAATACTTGAACAAAAAAGGTCTTAAGCATTAKATGTTGCACTAAGATCGACCCCAATAAGATGGTTGCAAACCAAGAAGGAAGGGATAGAGGATTGGAAATAGTGAAAAAGGTTGATGCARATCGAGTTTGGGACAAAAGATAATATGCCCAAGTATAYAGGAATTACAAATTCAAGAGGGMATGTGGCACAATGTATGAAAAATTGGAAGCAAGTGCCAAAGCAGGAATGGACACATAGGTTCATRCATATGATGGAGATAGTTCCTTGGAATTGGTACCAAGAGCTAGAMGTGCACAGACAGATGGTGAACTGGGAGGAAATCATCCAAAAMTTTTAGGTAACAATTACTTTTGAGGTTGAGTCACCTTTAGTTGATGCAGTATTACAAGTCATTAGAGGAAATTGTTTTATGGAAGAAGCACAAAGAGAATTAGTAGACACTTATAATGCGCACARAAAGTCTATGACAACTCGTGAATTATTGGAATGTCATAACGTTACCGACGACAACAAAGATAAAGAAGACCTGAGAAATGTATAGGTATAAAACATTGAAGGGGAGCACGATGTAGTAGGTTYAGCACTGAAATCTGACGCATACATGAAGCCCTTAAGAGTGMAAAAAGTGAACATCGGCACAGAGGAAWATACAAGGTTTGCAAACATTGGGGAKTATTGGAATGATGAGACCATGGAAAAGATCACAGACTTACTGCACGAATATCAAGATATTTTTCCAACATCKTKTTTAGAGATGAATGTAATAGCCAGAGAATTAGACAAGATTAAGATTCCATTGAAACCATATGTTAAACCATTGAGACATAGACCTTACATATTAAATCCAAAGTATAAGGAAAATGTGAAAGMATAACTCAACGAGATGATAGAAGTTGGTATAATTGAACTCGTCATAGAATCTCAATGGATAAGTYCGATGGTGGATCATGATAAAAAGGATATTATAATTTGTATAGACTTGATAAAATTGAATGATGCTTTCTTACYTGACCCATTCTAGCCCCCCCTTTATGGATGAATTATTGTAAAAATTAGGAGGACATGAGACCTATTCATTCATCGATGGATTTTCAAGATACCATCAGATAAATCTTGCACCAGAAAAAAA
>ML829297.1:18045-33477 GCA_009831015.1 Picea engelmannii | reverse complement strand
AAAAGATGACCGACAGAGTGGGTAATCTATCRGTATACATTGATGCCTTTTGGGTTAAATAATGCACCTATTGTATTTTCAAAAGTGGTTTTCGCAACATTSAAGGATTTWATTCMTTGGTTTCTTGAAGTATACCTAGATGATTGGATTGTCTTTAKCCTATTGAAATATTACATAGAAACTCTAAGGTTGATTCTTGATCTCTGTAGTCAGATTTTGTTAAATTTGAAAAAATGTRTTATCAACATACCATTCGGGATATTGTTAGGCCATGTAGKATGAAAGMAACCTATGTTAGTTGATCTGGCCAAGATAGCAGTAATTGTTAATTTACCACCACCTAAATTCGTGTGATAGTTGATAACAACATTGGGTCATACAGGTTACTACTAGAAATTTATTAAATTTTATGCACAAATTACAGCTCCAATGGAGAAGTTACTGAAGAAAGAAGTTATGTTTTAGTGGAACAAAGACTGTCAAAAGGGTCTAGATGTATTAAAATAGAAGTTAGTAACTGCACCTATTCAGGTATTCCCATATTGGTAGAAGGAGTTTCATTTCCATGTGGATGCATCATCAATAACACTCTGTGCAGTACTAGTCCATCCTGGGGAAGGCGAGTTATACCATCCGTTCATGTTTGCTAGTAGGAAGTTATCGACTGTTGAGAAAAATTACACGATGACAGAAAGAGAGGGTGTGTAAATGGTGTATTATTTGTAGAAGTTCAGGCATTACCTATTGGGGTCCCACTTCAAGATGTATACAGACCATTCTACACTCAAATATCTAGTGAAAAAACCTGTGTTGGGGGGAGGATTGTCATATGGAAGTTACTATTCTAGTAGTATGATTTTGAATTTATAGTGAAGCCAAGAAAATTGAATGCAATGTTAGACCATTTATCGCAGATTCTAATAGGAGAGGATGCAGGTAATTTAGATGATATCTTACCCAATGCGCAATTTCTTTCAGTTAAGACGGTCGACGATCAATTTGCGAAAATTTTCCAATACTTAAGCACATGAATGGATCCATTCAATATGAAAGTAGCCTAGAAGAAACAACTAGTGGTTAGATCATTCGATTACCATTTGATCACATGAAAATTATATAAGTTAGACATCGATGGGATACTGTGACAATGTGTGCTAGAACATGAAAGACCCATGATTTTAGTAGAGGCACACGAGGGAGTTATAGGAGGACACTATGCAGGAAAGGAGACAACACAAAAGATCTTGTGCGTAGGGATATGGTGGCCTACACTCCATAAGGATGTGAAAGAATATTGTCAGAGCTTTGAAATTTGTCAAAGAGTAGGAAGACCATCACTAAGGGATGAGATTCCCTTGAATATATAAGTTACCTTACAAGCATTTGACAAATGGGAAGTATATTTTATCAGACCTATTAACCCACCAACAAGAAGAAAAATATATAGATACATAATTACTGTGACAAACTACTTGACTAGATGGGGAGAAGCATAACCTGTTACAAATTGCAACACAGAGACAACTGTGTGGTTATTGTTTGAGAACATAGTTACAATGTTTGTGTGTCTTAAAATACTTATGAGAAATCAAAGGACTGACTTTTTGAACAAGACAATTGCAACACTAACAGAAGAGTTTTAGATACAACATCGAAACATCACTCCATATCACCCGCAATCAAATGGAATGATGGAAGCATTCAACAAGATACTAAAAAATTCCCTCACCAAGGTGTGCAATGTCAAGAGGGATGAATGGGATTTAAGGATCCCTACAATACTCCGGGCTTGCATAACTACAAGAAATAATTTAACAAGACAAACACCCTTTGCGTTAGCATTTGGGCAAGAAGTAGTCATTCCCATGGAATTTTTTATACTAAGTTTTCACATTGTGGCAATGACAGATCTGACGGATTCCAATGTAGTAGAAGAAAGGCTATCAAAGTTATTAATAATAGAGGAGGATCTCTTGATTGCAGTTTTCCATCAGCAAGTATAGAAGGTAGGAGAAAAGGCATGGCATGATAGACACATCAAGTAGAAGAAGATCCAGAAAGGGGATCTAGTACTGCTCTACGACAACAAGTTATTAAAACACCCAGGAAAGTTCAATACACGCTCGTTAGGGCCATATATGATCAGACATGTGACTGACGTGGGTGTTGTTTAGTTAGAGAAATTGGATGGACAAGTCATGGAAGGACTAGTGAATGGGAGTTGGTTGAAGCTATACAGGGATGGTCATCCTTCCGCGCACTAGAGGAGATGCACAGTTTAAATTTGTATCATAGTGCACTATAGGAAGGAAAAGATAGAAAAGGAACATAAAAAGAATGGAAAATAGGAAAAAGTATGAAATGGAAGAGGTCAGACATTGACAAAGTAAAGAAGTTTTGATTATACGTAAAGAAGGAAAGAAGGAAACTGTCACACATAAGAGAAAAATAGGTAGAAGGAAACACATAGGAAGGAAAATAGGTTGCATCAAAGGGAGTGATAGTGTAGAGAGATGTGACTGCACAGATGATACCTAAGGAGCATTCAACACACCACATGACAAGACATGCAATCAGGAGTTATCGTGATAGTGAAGTATTGGTGCCACGTAACATTAAATACAAGAGACCTTGACCAATGGCCAAATCGAACAGAGAATGCATCGAAGGTATGAAGTAATGGAGCAATAAAGGAAACCACTAGTGGATTAGATGGAGAGTTCAGGCACGAAAGGACACTATAGTTGGAAATGCAGTATAAAAGTATGTAAAGAAGAATGTGTTAGCGATCAAAAATGCACTGGCATTTTTGAAAGAATGATGCCTAATATTGTAGGAAACAATTGACTAGCTTCCCAAGCTCCAAATTCATATTTGAAAGCACCATTGGAAAGCTTAGGATTTGTAGATGTCGATCAACTATTCAAGCATGTAAAACGGACTCTCCATGACTGAGAAATTTGATTTTTAAAACATCTTCGCTTTCACCAGCTAACTCGTCCTGAATTTTGCTAGTTAGCTGGTGAAAGCTCTGTTTTTCACCAGCTAAGGATCGGAGTTTCGGGTAAATTAGCTGGTGAAAGCCTGTCACGGCCAGAATAACCGATTTTTTGCCCAGATCGGGATTTTTTGAGTTTGAATGGTTTGAAACCACTTCAAATGGATAGGTGTTGAATTATCAAGTCTGATTCAAAGGCTAGTTTTGAGGGATAAGGTCAAAAGGAGGTTTTTCAACTACATTTGGCATCTTTTTCAAAGGCAGAAAATTAAGGTTTTTGCACACTTCACCAAATTTGAATTATATCTTTGGAGGACCAAATCAAACAACCTTGGGAGGCTAAAACTGCACTTCATCATAAATCTACTACTCTTAGAGATCATTAGATAGGACCTTTTCCTATTTTGTTTTGATTTTCCATTTTTAGTATTCTAGATCCATTTTTATAGGATCTCATCCTACACTTGTTGTATTTGTTTTGATTTGACTATTTTTAGTAAATGTGATCCATCTTTCAAGGATCTAGATTTCATCTTGTTAGGCTATAAAGACAAAGGCATTTAGAGCACTAGGTGTGCAATCTAGGAGACAATTTTTGGCTATTGCACCAGACTCTTTATTGATAATAGAATCGCAATCCTCTTTTGTTTTCAATGACATATTTTCTCATATTTTCATCATTCTGTACTTTATTTCAGTTTAGCTTAGCTTCTAAGAACTGTTATCTTCTTATTAAGATCATAAACTTGAACTAAAGGTTTTCTTGCTATCTTGTATGACCCTGCACATTGTTGTATTTGGTTATCTAGACTAGTATTCTTCATCTCCTATTCAAACTTTGTTGTCTGATCATTGATTTCTAAAAGCATTGTCTTATTTGAATGTATGAAGTGGTCCTTTTCGTTAGCTATTCAGTTATCCTATTGTTCCAAGCATACAAAATCTAACATATTCTTAAGTTACCAAACATTCTTAGCCTACAACCCTAAGGAGTTTCTTGGAGTGATAAAAAATTGGCGTCATTGCCGAGGAGAGGAGATTGAAGCCCAACTTCCTTGGGAGACGACAAGACCCACCTTTGATGATAGACAAAGATTGGACATCAATTGGTTGTAATTATCTATCTGGCGACTCCATGAAGGATGAATTCAGTGGCGACTCCATTGTTCAAAAAATTGTTGGTGACACCATTGGTATGACATGAATCAGATCTTTGCTAAGAGGTATGCGTTCTGTGATTTTTCAAAAATTGTTGGTTTCCCTAATCGAGTACCTAGTAGAGATGAATGGGAAAAAATTATTCCCAGATTTCGAGGAGAAGAGTGGGAAGTGCCAACTGAACATTTGTTGGACTTTCATGATTATATGCATTGGTTGCAAGTTGTGCATGAGGATGTTCAGATCCGGCTATTTTTTTTTCATTGGAAGGGATTGCTCGTGATTGGTAACAGTCTCTACCTATTACTAATATCATCTCTTTAGTTTATTTTCATGCTGCCTTCCATGTGTTTTGTAAAGGCATATTTTCAGATGACTTTCTATTTACTGAATGTTGTCATGAGTTCAATTTGCTGTATAAAGATCCCAACATTCGTGAAGACTTTGTTGTAGCAGAAGATACTCTTCATCATGATCAAGAGATCAATGGTCCACACTATGATAACCTTAGTGATGCTTTAAACAATATACCAAATGCATCCACTATCTTAGACTGTTATGCAGATCAAATTGTTCCCTTTGAAAACTTTAAAGATGATAAGCAGATTGATAGATCAAAAATTGAAAGTTTTGGATCTACAACAAAGGTTGAGCTGCCTACATGCAACATTGAGATCATTAAAGGTAGCTCTTAGCTTCCGAATTTACAAACCAAGGGAATTTGTCCCAACCATGAGGAACAAGATTTTCAGAAAACATCTAATCTCCAAGAAGGACGACCAGAGGATTATATTTCTCCTTATGTACTTTACATGTCAATGTCAAATGAGAAAGATGAATATGATAAGAAAAGAGATGATCAGACATTAGATGATTGAGGCAGCCCTTATTTTTCAGTTTTGCAGACAAAGGGGAATTGCAGCAGATACAAAGAGGGAGATAGTGTGATGAAAAGTTCAGATCAACAGTTGAGCTTGCATTCTTCCTTGACAGAAGAAGAACAATTTGCATTCATCATTGAGACCAGTGTTGGCAATCAGCGGTTGCAACACAGTCAATTCGACCAGCAGCTCAAAGAGGTATTCTTTAATGATTTTGAAGACCCTATTGCTAATCATTTGGATTCTATAAGCAACATAAATTTCCAAATATTTATGTCAGATGAAGGTTGGTCTTGTCATCTTTTCAAATTGCATTACCATGATCTATGCTTTCTTTTATCTTTTGGGAAAAGATCAAACATGATATTAGCAAGTCAATTACTTTCTTGGTTTCTTTGGAAATTTAGTTTTACTTGATCAATCTGCCTCTACTAGTTAGTGTAGGGATTGATAGAAGAATAAGCTCTTTTCTTGAGCAAGTAGATTACTTTCAGTTTTCTTAATTAGGCAAAGAGACTCCCTTTTCATGCTTAATGGCTTGATCTGGATCATCCCTCCATGATGCGGCTACTCAATCATCCTTGAGTCATCCATCAATCTCTCAGGTGTTTATTACAGATTCAGAGAAATTTGATTTTTTCCCAAGGCAGTTTTTCTGGGTTTTCACCAGCTTATTGGTTTTGAAACCCGCTAGTTAGCTATTGAAAGCTTTCCTTTTCACCAGCTAAAGGGGAAGATTCAGGGAAAATTAGCTGGTGAAACCTGTTACATGAAAACAAGGTTGTATTTTTGCCCAGATTTGACTTTTTCTCAACCAATTCTTTCAAGGTTGGTTTCTAAAGATGTAGAGAACCTTGGAGAGAAGTCACAAAGATCAAAAGGTTTTGAGATCTGGTTCATCTAAATGCACAATCAAAAATAGGAATCATGAAAACCATTTCAGATAAGCATCAGGTAGCAGTCTTGCTTGGCAAAGGTGGATTACAACAGAAAATTGGTGTAAATATGGCTTTACAGTCTTTTACAGGCCACACAGGTCCTGTTAGTGATCAAAATGAAATGGTAAATTGAGAGCATTTTTATCTCTCTATCTCTCTGTAAGACTCATTTTTCCTCTCAACCTTCGAAAATCTCTTGCCTGAGATTGCTTTACCTCTAAGCTTCTCAACCTGTAATGAAAAAGATACAAATAAATGTCATTCCTTGTATGTCTTTCATAAAATTTTCCAAATCTAAATTCATGAATCGAGCTATACATTAAGCCACGAGTCAAGCTTTAATTTTTAAATCCACCTGTCATTATACTAAAGCTAGCCTATGAGTTGTCTAATCCCTAAGTTATGAGTCAACATATAAGGCCCAAGCCAAAGCTGAGTCCTCAAGCCTAATCTCGAGTCAGACTATAGTCACAAGCCCGATTCTTATGATATGCTACAGAATCACATAAAACCCAACACTGAGTTAAATCATAAACTAGGAGCTCCTATCCTATCCACTTCATCGACAAGTGTCAGTTATCAATTTTTGTAAGTGTATCATGTAATGAATGACGCAGATGCCAATTTTGTAAATAGTGAGTTTTATTTCACTAACAATTAAGTCGATAAGTTGAGTCCACGTGTCTACAGGTGTCAAGGTTTGATAAATGTAATCACAACTAGATTTGTAAGTATTTGACAAGTTTTTATGGAAAACATCTGATCACCAAGAGATCCACGAACACATGGATTTGCGCCGAGCTGCAGGTTTCAAAGTCACAGGTGTCAAAGATTTGTATGTTATCCCAGTTGCTAGATGTGAATTCAATCATGAGCAAGCCGAGTCTGAAGATGTTGCGCATAGATTTATGGTCTATTATTGATGCGTTACTGGAGATATGGAATTTGTTGGAGAAAACAAGAATCCAACCCAGACTCAGCAGGGCAGAACAGTTCATTGTGACTATCTTCATTGGATCAAAATACTATGTCATGATATCATTGTACACATCCCACATCATATTTCACATAAGATTCCAAGTTACAGCTTGTGGCTAGCTCATGAATACTTGAGATTATACATGGAAACATAAAATGTTTATTTCTGTGCTATTTGACCAAGACAAAACTTTCACTAGCACAGAAGGTGGAATTATAACCAATTAGATGTTGAAAAATAGAGCTTTCATCAACTAATTAGCAAACCTTAAGGCGAAATAGCTGGTGAAACCTGAGACAGGCAGTGGAGGTGTATTTTTGATCAGATCGAAGTTTTACTAAGCCAAATCTCTTGAAAACTCTTTCTAAAGATAGATATTGAATTTAATGTCCAATATAAGATCCACTTTTTGGTGCAAAGTAGTTGGAGGAGGTTTTCAAGTTGATTTGGCACCTATTTTGGGGGCATTGAATTAGGGTTTTTTCCAAACTTGGCAAATTTGAGTTCCATCTTCTTCAAGAGTCATTAAACAACCTTGGAAGGCTTATCTGCACAACATCAAAGATTCATGGAACATCCTCAGACTAAAGAGGTCGCAAAGGAGGCATCTGATATGGTCTTAGTAGATGACATGTCCAGTTCAATAGTTGTAGTTGTTATTGAAGGTCGTTCCATTTTACAACAACAACACAACAAATGTGGGAGATGAAGGAGGCTTTTCTCCAAACATTCAGGAGAATAAAGAAGGCCTGGAATTATTGAAGATTTCCATTGAGAAAGCAGGATATACTGTCAAGGTTGTTATTGGCATGGATGTAGCTGCTTCTAAATTTTACATTGAGAAGGATCAAAAGTATGATTTGAACTTCAAGGAGGAGAATAATAATGGTAGCCAGAAGATATCTGGATATGAGTTGATCAAGCTATACGAATCATTTATTGAGGATTATCCAATTGTATCTATAGAGGACCCATTTGATCAAGATGATTGGGCTCACTATGCACAATTTACGACCACAATTGGGGAAAAAGTGCAAATTGTTGGGGACGATCTACTGGTGAGAAATCCAAAGCGTGTTGGAAAGGCAATCAATGAAAAATATTGCAATGCTCTTTTACTAAAGGTGAACCAAATTGGTTCTTCTATTGAAAGTATTGAAGCAGTAAAAATGTCCAAATGTGCTGGATGGGGAGTGATGACAAGCCATCACAGTGGCGAAACCGAAGACTCCTTTATTGGGGATCTGGCAGTGGGTTTTTCCACGGGCCAAATCAAGACAGGTGCTCCTTGTAGGTTCGAGCGACTTGCTAAATATAATCATCTCTTACGAATTAAGGAGGAATTGGGGTCGACAACAGTCTATGCGGGTGCAAGTTTCCGCCAGCCTGTAGAGCTGTACTAAAGAAAAATATTTGGGAATCTTCGAGAATGTTTTTATTTTTAGGATGTCAAGAGAGTTCCTTAAAATGGAACTAATGGATAAATAAAATTTTAGACATTTTTTACTCGGTTTTGCTTGGAGAGAGCCTTCTAATGATAGCTCTAGTAGGAGATGGTCATACACTTGTAAGCTTTCCCCAACTCAGGACATGAGACCAATGTTCCTCTTCAGAAAGGTTTTAGGTGTCTCTCTTCAAAGAAAGATCACATGTTTTCTCCTTCAAAGCCGATCCATGTGATTACTTCTCAACTGGCAAAGCTAAATTTATAACCCTTAATCATTCATTAACAAGGTTTTGAGCCATGGGCTTATAGGAGGAAGAAGATCTCTGATAATCTATATTCATCATGGCTAGGCAGCCAATATCTAGATTTGTGGCAATATATATTAGGTTTTGGTACATTTTATTTCAGAGGACCTAGGTGGTTGGTTCAGTTTTCTAATTCAATATGGATCAGTTATCTTCTGAAAATCTTCTTCTAGAGTCCTTCAGGGAAATGACATGACTGAACAACTTGCATTGATATGGAAATCGAAACAGAGATGGACATTGGTTCACAAGGTGCAATGATGCTCTTTGAAGAAACCGAGCAGGGTGAAGTGTTTGATTCAACACACCAGGGCATCTCAAGACAAATGCTTTGTATCTGAAGCTGCTGGAAAATGAAAAGTCAAAGACCTCAAGCTGCCTGAAATACTCTCATTTCAAGGTTGAAGTTATCCTGGAATTTCAAAACCATGGTTACATATCTCACCATCCTGCCTATGTTCAACAATGTTCTTCTTAATGAAGATATTGCCACAACAGATGCCATGTCAATGTGCAAACAACATTTCCAGGGAATTTTGAAGCAAACATGCTACAGATAAAGAAGATTAGGAAAGACAACAAAAAACTTTGGAAAATAGCCAGATGATAAATTGTAAAGGCCGAATGACTCCATGCCTAATACTAAAGGCATAGGGTCTGCCAAGTTCTTGGAGATCTCACAGGGAGGTCTCCATCCCAGTTGGAGCCAGATGTTAGCGATAAAAAATGCACTGGCATTTTTGAAAGAATGATGCCTAATATTGTAGGGAACATTTGACTATCTTCCCGAGCTCCAAATGCAGATTTGAAAGAACCATTGGAAAGCTTAGGATTTGTAGATGTCGATTGACTATTCAAGCATGTAAAACAGACTCTCCATGATTGAGAAATTTGATTTTTAAAAAATATACGCTTTCACCAGCTAACTCGTCCTGAATTTTGCTAGTTAGCTGGTGAAAGCTCTGCTTTTCACCAGCTAAGGAGCGGATTTTCGGGTAAATTAGCTGGTGAAAGCCTGTCACAGCTAGAATAACCAAATTTTTGCCCAGATCGAGATTTTTTGAGTTTGAATGGTTTGAAACCACTTCAAATGGACAGGTGTTGAATTATCAAGTGTGATTCAAAGGCTAGTTTTGAGGGATAAGGTCAAAAAGAGGTTTTTCAACTACATTTGGCATCTTTTTCAAAGGCAGAAAATCAGGGTTTTTTCACACTTCACCAAATTCGAATTTTATCTTTGGAGGACCAAATCAAACAGCCTTGGGAGGCTAAAACTGCACTTCATCATAAATCTACTACTCTTAGAGATGATTAGATAGGACCTTTTCCTATTTTGTTTTGATTTTCCATTTTTAGTATTCTAGATCCATTTTTATAGGATCTCATCCTACACTTGTTGTATTTGTTTTGATTTGACTATTTTTAGTAAATCTGATCCATCTTTCAAGGATCTAGATTTCATCTTGTAAGGCTATAAAGCCAAAGACATTTAGAGCACTAGGTGTGCAATCTAGGAGACATTTTTTGGCTATTGTACTAGACTCTTTATTGATAATAGAATCGCAATCCTCTTTTGTTTTCAATGACATATTTTCTCATACTTTCATCATTCTGTACTTTATTTGAGTTTAGCTCAGCTTCTAAGAACGGTTATCTTCTTATTAAGCTCATGAACTTGAACTAAATGTTTTCTTGCTATTTTGTATGACCCTACACATTGTTGTATTTGGTTATCTAGACTAGTATTCTTCATCTCCTATTCAAACTCTGTTGTCTGATCATTGAGTTCTAAAAGCATTGTCTTATTCAAATGTATGAAGTGGTCCTTTTCATTAGCTATTGAGTTATCCTATTGTTCCAAGCATACCAAATCTACCATATTCTTAAGTTACCAAGCATTCTTAGCCTACAACCCTAAGGAGTTTCTTGGAGTGATAACAGAATGTAGTCATAATTAAAACTAGCAGGAAAAGCATTTGAAATTGACTTTAATCGAAAGACAACAGGAACAAGTGTGACAAAAGGTTGTATATAAGGATGGTCGTTCCAGACCGGAACCCACCAAAGGACATAGAATTATTGTGAATCCATGTGAGAAACCGAGTCTAAGTACACTTGGATGAGATTGCAAGTAGGATGCATAGATACAACTTGCTATAAAACAAGGGAAACATTGGTTCTTATCCATTCGATATAGGAATAAGAGTTGAGTGTCAGATAGAATATGAGCATAGTGAAGGGAAAGAATGGAGGGTAGAGGAGCTAAGTAGACTATATAAGAGGACGGTGGCACCACCTAAATACATAGTACATATTTTTCAGTAGACTGCAACATTGGTTTAGGAAGAAGTCTCGTGAACAACAGTAACTGATCCCAGTCTAGAAAAATATCCTAGAAATGGACTGCATAGAATAAAAGGAAACATACAAGAATGAAAAACCAACAACGCATAAAGAAGGGGCACATGAACATGAAGAACAAGGAAACAAGGATTTATGTGTAGTAATAACCTGGGTATGGTGATAGTTATGATACTCGAGAAATAAGAAAACCATCTACCCGAATATACAAGGAATTTAGGAAGGAGTTCCACACTTATTCAACTACATTTTGCAAAAAGAATGGCATAATCTAGCAAGAATCACATAGACTACAGGTGAAATTTAGTAATACGAAACCCATAACAACGAAGACGACCTTTGATGCACTGGAAGAAGCGTGACAAGCCACATGTGAGTGTTGCGGGCCTGTTGGAGAGGCATTTTGGATAAGTTTCAAGATCTACACCAAAAGGAGGTCAAAGGGGTAAAATACAGTTAGAATATAGACCGAGATGCATGACAAAGTGGATTCAAAGGATGCACGACAAAGCAGTGCGCAGAAGGAGGAAATGGTTATAAACCACAGGGCTTAGGGATATTTTTTCCACCTTTGTAACGAGTTTTGGGGGACACTTTGTCCACTTTTTGTGACAGGATTAACCCTATTATTGTGTATAAATATGTAAGAAAGGATATAAGGGGAGAAGAGAGTGTGAGAATTTGATATCATACGTAAGTTTCAATTGGTTTTTTGGCAAGAGAATCGAGCAAGGGAAGAAATTTGTAGTATGGTTAAGAAGTGAACTCGCACTACAACATAACAACTAGGCAGGGTTAGGATGATATTATTGTTGCATATTTTGTAGAGCAGGACAAAGTTGTAAGAAGAAATGAATGAATAATATAATAATCCAACCACTGTCAACCTATCCCAAGTTGGGTGAACCACGTAAATCTATGTGTTATGGTGTTTATATTGTTTCCTTAGTTATGTTGAAAGAATGGATCATATATGATGTTGTAATTTTGTACATAGATTATCATTTATGACATGATAATTGTTAACTATGAATAGTGCACATGTAATTAAAGTGTTTGAATGATGTCTCGCTTCCCCTTAGCACTATAGAACCTTGGTTCCTACAATTGTTCTAGATGCCTTATGTGAGGCTTCACTTTCTCTACAGGTGATGTCGAAAGGGTCGGTGTCTAAGGGTTTTTCTTGTATTTGACTAATTAACCCCGGGTCTACCCCCTACGTGCCAACACAGAGTCATTCTAGAGTACTTGGTCGTATGGAAAGGATTTCCCATAGAGGATGTTGCTTGGGAAGGAGAGAAGATCTTAGAACACCATGATCTATAGTTGCTTGAAGATAATAAATCTTGGGAAGGGAAGATTGTAATGTCCCCTTCTAATTGATCACAATAGAGGATAACTTAATAGCCTATATGAATCTTGTAGGCTATATTTAGAAAGGAAAAGGGATTCAAGGAGTGTTATTTGGTGTCACTAGGTTAAAATAATAAAAAATCCTAAAGTGACATTAAATAAAAATAAATAATTATATTTAAATGAAATTGGAGGGAAAATAAAGTGAGGGTTTGATTTGGTCAAAAAAGGGGAAAGATATAGAAGGCCCAACGGAAGGATAAATAAAGGGGTAACCCTTATCTGTGTCATTATGATTTGATCTCTCACTTTGGTGGTGTTCTTGGAGCCATTGTTTCATTAGGGTTTAGAGAAATCCTTCCATCATTGCAGTTTGGTTTCTGTGGTGCAACACCCACCCTAGCTAAACAAGGAGGAGGATACATATAAGGTATTCATTGGAGTTTTCAGTTTCTATTTGTTACATTTGGTGGTATATTAGGTTGCACAGAAGACTTGTCAAACTTTTTTGGAGGATCTCGACTTATTTTGCAGGTACCAAAGGGGTTTTGGGGAAACTTGGGCAGAGGATGTCATCGTTGGTTGAGAAAAGGTGTCTTGTGACATGTCGTTGGTTGTCCAATTATGTCTTGCGATGAGCTCTGCAAACTGAATTTGTATATATATCTAGTATGGGTGACTAGAGTGTTGTAGGAGGTGTCTAAGGGGAAGATCGACATTGCATGGGCAACGGTCAGACAGTCTCATAGGAAGACTCATTACCACTTGAGGTTTTTTGGCACCATTATTGGGTTTCTTATTTGTTTTTTGTAGTAGATGTTGCATATTACCTGCAACCATTAGATCTATGTGTTTAGGAGGGTTTTGTAGTTGTTGTTACATCCCATAGAGATCTTTGTACTGTTCTGATTTGGGGGTTTCAAACCATAATAAGATGCCATGGTTATTTGATCTATTTTTTGTGTAATGGATGCATGCAATATGTTTGACAATATTCCCATATTAGTAAATTGTTAGCAACAACACTATTGTAAACATGTTTGACAGATTTAAACAAAGAAATAACAATTTCTGGATAGTAAACATAATATTCCATCCTAGCCTAGTTGGGGACATTACAATATAGATTATATGGTTGTTGTATTATTTTCTTTTAATCAGTGCAATTTTCCTTTTGCATTCCCATTATGTTTCTTGTTACTCATTCTCTTTAATTTATGTACTTTCATTTCCAACATTCCATCGCTTTCATGTCTTTCCTTTATTGCTTTTACTTTACAATATTCAGTACTTCAAAGTACATCCAATGAATCTAATATAGTTGCTAATGTTGTAAGGATTTTAAGTGATGCAGTAGTATCTGGAGGATCATAGGTTCATTGAATGATGGGACTCATCAATTAACACTTCATCTAATAGGAAGTGACTCTAGACTTCCATTTTCCCTTGCACATTGATCAGGGGATCAAATTTTGCTCAAAAATTCAAAGTGCTCGGAATCGCTTCAAATCAAACAAGAGTGTAGGCCTCATCATTACGAACCCAACGCAACTTGTTTGGGTTCAAACAGACATCAAGAGCGAGATATATCACGTTCTATTCAAAATGGCAAACAGGCAAAAAAAAGGGATGTTGACTGTACAGTCCGTACAATCCGTACAGACGCTGATGTGGTAGGCCGTATGACACGTGGAAGGTCGTACGACACATGGAAGGATGTATGACATGTGGCAGGTAGTTATTGGGACAGTTGGCATGTGACATGGTTTGTTGGTAACGAATGGGATGGTGACACGTGGCCCAATCAATGGCCGCCATGTGTCACCTGTTTATTGGCTAAAATATTTGCACTTGGTAGGAGTCGATCCCGTGACCTCCGGGCAGGGTAGAGCTTTGGGAAAGGCTGCCCAACCGACGTGCCCACACATGTTACTTAATATATAAATGAATTGTAATATATTTAACATTGCAAAAATGTGTGTAGGGGCGTGAACCGGGCCGAGGCTAAGCCTCGGCCCATGGTTATATATTGTATTGCATACGACCAATGCTATGGCGGTTAGACCCACTGTAATATATGTTGTAACCATTTGAATGTGTGCAGTTTGTTTAACATGTGACCAATGTGTATGCGTGTGGGTTTAAACCTTACGGTTATGTCAACGGTTTGAAACTTTAGCCCTATTGTGTAATAGCCCGCGGTCATGTGGTGACCATGTGCCCATGGGCCTTGGTAGTTAAGGTCGGCGCGTAACCATTCGACAGATTGGACCGATTGTGCAGTTGCGCCCGATGCCAATTTTTTACGCTTTAAAATGCGTGTGGGCTAGGTTGAGCCAAGAGAGGTGCGTTTTGTAGATGCAGAGACAACAAGCTTGAAGGAGGGACTTCTAGGAAGCCTATCTTCTTCATTTTTTGGCCAAACGAGGTGCCGAAAAATCCCAGCTAGGGGTTTTTGGACATTCTGAAGCCATTGGAGTAGTCTATTTGGCATTTTGAGCATTGTAAAGCACATTTTTGAGAACTTTTATCAAATAATACAAATGATCCAATGGAAGCTAGACCAGGAGATGTAGACCAAGAGAGGGGTGAACTCCTTTATCATTTGTTGTGTTATGTGTTTTCTGTTCACTGATTATGTTGTTGTTTATATGCATCTTGAATGAGTAAATCCTATTTAAGTTGTGTTTCAAAGTTGATCCATTTGCATTTTAACACATAAATTTTACTTGCAAATATTTTCAAGAATACAAGCCTTCTTCATTTTTAGATCAAGTTGGTATCAGAGCATAGGTTTTTGAAGACTTGATTATTTGCAAGTGTTTTGTTTTCTGATGCTCACAAGGTTGAAACTCATGAGAGGAGAAGGTCAACTTGTAGAGCCAAGTTCTCATCCTTCAAGGAGGAAGCATATATCATCACCGCAAGTTTCAAGGAGGCATTCACTAAGTATGGCTCATGAAGAAAGTCATGAACATGTTCCTGCAGAAGATGAAGATCTCATAAAGGTTG
>ML829296.1:66918-79626 GCA_009831015.1 Picea engelmannii | reverse complement strand
ACTGGTTTTCCCCTTGTGGGTTTTTCCAGGGTCGAAGTTAGACCGAAAATCTTTGTGTCTATATTTTCTGAGTTTTGCATATTGTTGATATTTTATTTCTGCGTTGAAAACGATGTTCAGAATCCTCATGTTTCAGTTCTGAAAATTATTTCTGTTAAGTTTTTATATGCTGAAACACAGAGCTAAGTCATATGCTGAAACACCGTTGTGAGTATATGCTGAAACACAGTGTTGAGTCATATGCTGAAACATCGCTGTGAGTATATGCTGAAACACAGTGTTGTAACATATGATGAAACATAGTGTTGTAACATATGCTGAAACACAGAGCTGAGTCATATGCTGAAACACCGCTGTGAGTATATGCTGAAACACAGGGCTGTAACATATGTTGAAACAGTGCTGAAACTGAGTTTGGCATTTAAATTTGGCTAAAAAATCAGCGAGACTGAAACTGGGTTGGGGTTTTGAAAAATTAACAATTCTTGCAGCAATCCAGCATCAGAGGAGGAAATTCATCTTCTACTAGACAGCCTATCATGACCAACTCTGGGGAATTCAAGGGGATTATGATGCATGTTTGTGTCATCTATTCACCAGTGGTATCCTTCAAGTTATGAGGAATATCCTCCCAGTTAGAAGGAATCTCCTCCTCCACTATGCATCCTCCATAGGTATACCCCTAGAGCATCAGTTGCTTCTTGTGCAAGATATTCATCATTAAAATGTGCAACATCCCAAAGTTGCATTGTTTCCTATGTAATCTCCTCGTGGTGTGTGGTCTTTTTCCTTTTAGTTCTTCTTTTCACAATGGTCTTTGTTACATCAACAAAAGTGTAACTATCCAATGACATAACAATGTCTTGGATTGGTTGAATACCACCAAGGTCAAGAGAAATTGGAACCATTCTTCCTATAATGGAAGTTATAGGAGTAGTATAAATGGTAGGAATAGTAGGAACAATATTTGAGTGTACATTTTTAGTACATGTGATGGTACTAAGCTCTACATTTACCTCGGTGGTGTTTTCAGGAGTATGTGTTGTTGTTTGGTTATGCTTCTCTCCTCTTGTTTCAATAATTTGATAATCTTGTTTGTTCACCTGTGTGTCAAATGTATAGACATTGTGATCATGCTATATTTCACATTTTGATTTCTCATCCTCCTCTTCATAAAATATATTTCTTCAATACCCTACTTCTCACTTTTTTCCTTTAAGAAGGATTTTTTCCTCTTGAACTACTAATCAGGGAATTCTTGTATTTTGGAGTTATTTCTTATTTGATCAATTCAATGAATCAACTCCTAATAATTTTTAGATATTTGAAAAACAATGTCAAAAGTATCATCTTCATGTATATATGCCTTGACATTTTTTACTGTACTAAAATGTTTTTTGACAATTTCTCATGGGTCATGTTTCTTGAAATTCCCCTGAGCTAGCTAGATGTTGTCCATTTGCTCCACCTCTGATGCAACAGCATCGCCAGCAAAGCACGAGTGGAGGACAACTCAGCGCCTAGCACACATTTTGAAGTGAATTTTAAATTTTAAAGTGGCATATCACGAAAATATTTTGAAATGATTGTAATTAAAGAACATCTTTAATGTTTTGGAGCTGGATGATCACATGAGATCATTGGAGAATGTATTTTCTTTTAATGAAGTCGCGTGCAATACAGATTCAATGTGTTCGATCTTATATGTCTGTCACAAATATTTATTGTAATAAATTATAGTAGTTGAATGCTTTTAATTCGATAAGATAGCTCTAGAGTAGTTGGAGGGAAAAGCTCGAAGAGCCCCTCTTGTATAAAGCTTTGTATTGTTTCCGAGAAGAAGTTGTTGAAGTTATTGCTATAGTTGTTGAAGTTGTTGGCATTCTAGTCATTTTGATAGTTGTTTGCATTTTATCTGAGATTTGAGAGCTACTGAGAAGCAATTTAGGAACACATGTACATTTCAGTTGAATGAATATAACAGAGAAGCATTGTCCCAAATGTATGGTGTTGTTGTGTCTATCTGAATGAATGAATGGTCGACTTTTTGTTTATTTTCAATTCTCTGTTATTTCTTGTTCTTGTGTTTATGAATGCATTTACATGGTTGAATGTATGAATCTGTGAAGATTTAGCTAAGTTTCAATTGTTTCTCTTCTACGAGCAAGTGCAAGTGTGCATAGTATCTGTAAGGTGTGCGTTGACATAGTCTATTTCGAATCACAAGATCATGAGAGATAACATGAAACTTATGTGTGCAAGGAGTGCATAGTGTCTGCAAGGTGTGCGTGATAGAGTCTGTAGCGACTCAGAAATTTCAGCAGAGATAGTTTGAGAGTGCGGGTAGGAAGAACCTCGCTCAATTTCATATTGTTCAGAGAGAACAATAGAGCCTGGAAGGATTGTTGCAAGGAGTGCATAGTCATCCTTCAAGAGTCAATATTGAAAGAAGTTTGTTCGCAAGGAGTGCGCAACAAAGTCTTTTGACTCAGAAGCTCGGGAGGAGTAGTGAAATTCGTCCACAGATAAGCTAATTCATGGAGGAGGACCTGTTGCAAGGTGTGCACAGGCAGAAATTTGACTAAGTGTCGAAGAGATCATTCTAAGGAGGTAAAAGTTCGAGGAGGAACAAGTTCAGGAGGAAGAGATGCAAGAAATATTCAAAGGGAGGATCTCTTTAAGGTTTCCCAAAGTTAACGAACGAGATTCGTCCAGGAGGGACCAAGATCATTCCAGGCCGACAGATCTGGATAAAGTTTCACAAAGGATAGTTGTGAAGCATTTCGGCACTTCGAAGTTCGGAGTGTTTAAAGTGTTTGTGAAGCGAGGTCGCCGAAGTCACGAAGCGATCTTAACTGTTGGATACGAGGAGACGTGTGGCAGCAGATTAAAAAACCCGGGAGTCAGAGGTCCAGAGAAGTTACGTGTGGAGGTTGTGAAATTGCGTGAAGTCGCGAAATCTGAAGTACAGCTGGATTGTCATATCCAGGAAGACACGCAGCAAAGATCCACGAATTTGGAGGAAATTGTTTCGGAAGGAGATCAGGGCGGAGGTCGTGATATTTTTGAAGCCCGAAGTTATGAATATTTGGTCCACGGTCATAGCCCATGGTCACATAGTAAAACGAATCTAGCACGGGGATAGTACTCACACATCGGTGTTGCCAAAGCGCCAAAGAGCATGGTTGCGGGTAATTCGAGTCTGCGAGCGACATCAAGGGGACTTGTGTGTGTATTGATTGTTCAGGGTATGTGGGAGGCCCGAAGAGCTAATTCGGCTCAGGAGTTTGAAGATCAAAGACCGAGAGGTCGCATAATCCCCAGGAGGGAAGAGGGGCTGCACTAGAGTGGTATCAGAGCCTGAATTTGTTTTCAAGTAGCGCAGAGGAGATAAAGGATTATCCTGATATCATTGAGTGGTATCAGATACATCAACACAATGTCACATAGGATACGTGCAGAGCCACCCATAGAAAATAGAGCTATGGAAAGGGAGATGCGAGAACTCAAAGCAAGGTTGGATGGCATGGAAACAACACAAAGGAGAGAACCTGACGTTGGATATGTCAGTGATGCAGAGAATGAAGAAGTGGAATTTGAATAAGTTGTAGTAGAGGATGTTGTGGAAGAACGCTTGTTGAGAGCGGTTGTTAAGTTCAGAGCTAGAGCAAAGATAGACATCCCAATGTACGAAGGTAATTTGGACATTGAAGAACTACTTGATTGGATATGAGCAATGGACAAGTATTTCGGCTGTGAAGATGTTGATGAGGAGAAAAAGGTGAAACATGTTGTCACCATGTTAAAATGAAATGAAACATTGTGGTGAGATGAACTGTAGGCTAACAGGAGAAGCAAAGGCAAACGAAAGATTAAGATTTGGGATAGAATGGTAGCCAAGATAAAGGCTAAATTCATACCCAAGGACTATCAGATAAATATGTTCGGGAGATTGCAGAACCTGAGGCAGAAAGGGATGACATTCAAAGAGTACACATAAGAGTTCTACAAACTAAACATCAGGGCTGGACAAAGAGAGATAGATGAGGAAAAATTTGTCAGGTATATTAACAGCCTGAGATATGAAATCCATGACGAAATCAACATGATGCCAATAAGGACAGTGGAGGATGCTTATCAGATTGCGCTAAAAATAGAGGAGAAGTTGGCTAGAAACCAGAGTCAACAGAGCAGAGGTAGAAGTTTGAACATATGCAAGGGAATTGCCCATGACAAGGCACAGAAGCCCAAATGTGAGACTGAGAAACCACATAGTCACTCTAAGAGAGGAGGAATTTCTCGAGGGAGACAGAGTGGTGGTAGAAACTCTTTTCCTAAAGGAAGAGGAAGAGGTAGAGGAGGCGAGGTAAAGTGTTATGCATGTGGAAATACAAGACACATGTCTTGGGAATTCCCTGAGAGAAAGAAAGAAGGAGATGAAGCTCACATTTCAAAAGCAAAGAAGTGAGATGTTGAAGCAAAAGGCGCAGAAGATGGGAGATATTTGATGATGAAGAAAGTTCTCTTAAAACTAGAGCTAGAGGTTGAAAAGACAGTGCAGAGAAATAGTTTGTTAAGGACAACTTGCAAAACTAAAGACAGAGTATGCAAGGTGATAATTGACAATGGGAGCACTGATAACTTAGTATCCACGGAGATGGTGGAGAAGTTGGAGCTGGAGATGACTGCACATCTGACGTTGTATAAAGTCTTATGGCTGCAAAAAGGTCATCAGGTAATGGTAACTAAACAATGCATGGTTGAATTTAAAATAGGAGGATATAGAGATGAAATTCTATGTGATGTGATTCCCATGGATGTATGTCATGTTTTGTTGGGAAGACCATGGAAGTATGACATAAATTTCATTCATGATGGAAGAAATAATACTTATACTTTGGAGAAGAATGGTAGGACACACATTTTGTTGTCGATTGAGGAGAATAAAGTGAAGGAAGAATCCATCACGAGCATACTTCTCATGAGTGGGAAGGAACTTCTGAGTGAAGTTAAGAAAGAACAAGAGATGTAGTTTGTTGTAGTGAGGAAGCTAAAAGTTATCATTACAAGTACTTCTATGGAGGATCTTCCTGAGGAAATTCGGGAACTGTTGGAGAATTATAGTAGTGGATGAGTTACCAAGCTCATTTCCACCTATCAGGAGTTTCAGCCATCACGTTGACTTAATACCAGGAGAAAGCCTATCGAATAAAGAATCCTAAAGATTGACACCTCAAGAGAATGAAGAGGTAAAGAGACTAGTTCAGGATTTATTAGACAAAGGTTTGGTTAGAGAAAGCTTGAGTCCATGCGCAGTACCAATTGTGTTGAGTCCAAAGAAGGATGGAGGATGGAGAATGTGTATAGACTCAAGAGCCATAAACAAGATCACCATTAGGTACATATTTCCATTGTCAAGGATGGATGACTTGATGGATTGTTTAAGAGGAGAGAACTACTTTTCAAAGATAGATTTGAAAAGTGGATATCACCAGATAAGAATGAGAGAAGGTGATGAGTGGAAAATAGCCTTCAAGACAAATGAGGGGTTGTATGAATGGCATGTTATGCCATTTGGCATAAAAAATGACCTGAGTACTTTTATGAGGTTGATGAATGAAGTGTTGAAAGATTTGATTGGTAAGTTTGTGATGGTATATCTGTATGATATACTGGTCTTCGATAAAACTGAAGAAGAGCATTTGAGGCACTTAACATTAGTGATGAGGAGATTGCAGTGGGAGAAATTGTTGATAAATTTAAGGAAATCCTATTTTATGAAGACGGAACTCATTTATTTGGGTTTTGTGATCTCTTTGAATGAATTGAAGATGGATCCCAAAAAGGTGAAAGCAATCAAAGAATGGTTGTCACCAAGGAGTATATTTGAGGTGAGAAGCTTCCATGGATTAGCGAGTTTCTATCGAAAGTTCATTAGAAATTTCAGTGAGATCGGTGCACAGATGATGGATACGGTGAAAAAAAGACACAAGTCTTTAGAATGGACAGAAGAGGTTGAGAAATCTTCAATATATTGAAGGAGAAGATAACAGAACAATCGATTCTAGTCTTGCCATATTTTGGGAAAACATTTCAAGTGAGATGTGATGCGAGTGGGGTTGCAATTGGAGCGGTCTTGAGCCAAGATAATAGGCATGTTGCATATTTCAGTGAGAAGTTGAACGATACTAAGAGAAAGTACTCCACATATGATAAAGAGCTTTATGCCATAATTCAAGCCTTGAAGAAATGGAGGCACTATCTTGTTCCAAAAGAGTTTGTTTTGTATAGCGATAATCAGACTTTACAATTCATAACCAGATAAGAGAAATTAAATCAGAGACATGCTAAGTGGATAGATTTTATGCAAAATTTTACTTTTTTCATTAAACATATTTTTGGTAATGCTAACAAGGTTGTTGATGCATTGAGCAGGAGATGTCTAATTCTGCAGGAATTCCAAGTAAAAACCTTGGGGTTTGAACAACTTAAGGAAATGTATCGTGATGATCCAGATTTTAAGGAGGCATATGAAGCATGTGTGAATCCTATGCTCAGAGACATAATTTAGTGGACAGAGTATCTGATTCAGGATGGGTTGTTGTTTAAAGGGTGCCAGTTGTGCATACCAAAGTGCTCGATGAGAGAGAATTTGTTGAAGGAAAAGCATAGTGGAGGTCTAGCTGAACATTCCAGCCATGAAAAAATGTTTGCACAGTTGAAAAGTCCATACTATTGGCCAGGTATGAGGGAAAATGTGAAGAAATTTGTGAACAGATGTAAGATTTTCCAGTATGCAAAGGGAAAGAGACAGAATATTGGGTTGTATCAACCATTTCCTATTCTAGAGAGACCTTGAGATGCGATAAGCATGGATTTTGTGTTGAGATTTCCAAGGACACAAAGAGGAAGTGATTCCATATTTGTGGTAGTTGATAGATTTTTAAAGATGGCACACTTTATCCCATTCCAGAAGACCAGTGATGCAACGCATGTTGCTAACTTGTTTTTCAAGGAAGTTGTTAGGCTTCATTGATTGCCCAAGAGTATTGTTTCAGACAGAGATACCAAATTTGTTGGTCATTTATGGAGGACGCTGTGGAAGAAGATGGGAACAGAACTGTCCTTTAGTTCTGCATATCAACCTCAAACGGATGGACAAACTGAAGTGGTGAACCAGAGTTTAGGAGATTTGTTGAGAATTTGGTCATTGAACATCATAGTCAATGGGATCAAATTCTAGCACAAGGAGAGTTTGCATGCAATGAATCAGTAAACAGAAGTACCAGAAAGAGTCCATTTCAGATAGTGTATGGAATTAATCTGAGGGGAGTGTCAAAGTTAAGAGATCTGGAGTAGAGTGAATTTAGAATAACTAAGCCAAAGACTTCGCTACAGAAATGCAGGAGCTTCATAATCAGATCAAAGAGTAGTTGTAGAGGAGTAGCAACGAATATAAACGCAGAGTTGGTCAACATAGGAGGAAACTTCAATTTGAAGTGGGAGATCAAGTTCTAGCACATCTCAGGAAGGAGAGGTTCCCAAGAGGAACATATAACAAGCTAAAGTTGAAGAAGATAGGACCATGCAAAATCCTAAGAAAGTTTGGTGAGAATGCTTATGAGATAGAGATGTCAGAAGATGTGGGTATATCGCCCATATTCAACATTGCAGACATGTATCCTTATAGGCAATATGGAACCAGAGGATCAGAAGATCAAAAAGAGGTTCAGTGGGAAAATCATATGCCTGTAGTAGAGAAGCCACAGATGGAAAAGATCGTAGATCAGCGAATTGCTAAGAAGACCAAAAGGAAAACATATTTTGAGTATTTGGTAAATTGGAAAGGACGCCCAATAGAAGATGCCAGCTGGGTAAATGAAGTGGATATCCAGAAGCATGGAAAGTCGATGCAGGAGCTCATGGACAGGAGTCCATGAATTTTTCAGCCAGAGGAGTATGATGTAGGAGCATCACCAACAAAGCACGAGTGGAGGACAGCTCAGCGCCTAATGCACATTTTGGAGTGAATTTTAAAGTGGCATATCACAAAAATATTTTGAAAGGATTGTAATTAAAGAACATCTTTAATGTTTTGGAGCTAGATGATCGCATGAGATCATTGGAGAATGTATTTTCTTTTAATGAAGTTGTGTGTAGTACAGATTCGATGTGTTCAATCTTATCTGTCTGTTACAAATATTTATTGTAATAAATTATAGTAGTTGAATTCTTTTAATTCGATAAGATAGCTCTAGAGTATTTGGAGGGAAAATCTCGAAGATCCCCTCTTGCATAAATCTTTGTATTGTTTCCCAGAAGAAGTTGTTGAATTTATTGCTATAGTTGTTGAAGTTGTTGGCATTCTAGTCATTTTGATAGTTTTTGTCATTGTAGTTGAGAGTTGGGAGCTACTAAGAATCATTTTATGAACACATGTACAATTCAGTTGAATGAATATAACAGAGAAGCATTGTCCCAAATGTTTGGTGTTATTGTGTCTATATGAATGAATGAATGGTAGACTTTCGGTTTATTTGCAATTCTTTATCATTTCTTGTTCTTACGTTTATGAATGCATTTACATGGCTGAATGTATGAATCTATGAAGATTTAAATAAGTTTCAATTGTTTCTCTTCTATGAGCAAGTGCAAGTGTGCATAGTGTCCGCAAGGTGTGCGTTGACAGAGCCTATTTCGACTCACAAGCTCAGGAGAGATAACGTGAAACTTATGTGTGAAAGGAGTGCATAGTGTCTGCAAGGCGTGCGTGAAAAAGTTTGTAGCGACTCAGAAAGTTCAGCAAAGATAGTTTGAGAGTGGGTAGGAAGAACCTCGCTCAATTTTGTATTGTTCAGAGGGAACAATAGAGCGTGGAAGGACTGTTGCAAGGAGTGCATAGTCATCCTTCAAGAGTCAATATTGAAAGAAGTTTGTCTACAAGGAGTGCGCGACAGATTCTTTTGACTCAGAAGCTCAGGAGGAGTAGCGAAAGTCATCCACGGAGAAGCTAAGTCATGGAGGAGAACCTGTTGCAAGGTGTGCACAGGCGGAAACTCGACTAAGTGTTGAAGAGTGTTCGACAACACAGGTATTCCAATAGAGGACAAACACCTTCAATAACCACTCACATAACCAAATCAAAGATAAACACACCGATGTTTTCACGTGGTAAAACCCCTACGAGGAAAAATCCACGGCCTCAGCCAACGCGGCCACTTGGAGCAGTTTATTAATGCAAAGAAAAAGATTACAGAGAGATTTTACAAGAGAGTTTCTCACAGTCAATCATCGACAAATGACCCTCCATTCTCTTTAAATAGAGATCATGGATCAATCTTGTGTTAAGCCATGGATCAATGGTCGTTAAGATCGATGAGAGTATGAACAGTCGAATCACTCTATGCCGTGAACATATCGTGACCGTTGGATTTCCTAACTACAAATGCATACTAATGCATACTAAAGAAACACACTAGAAAACACACTTTTACCTAATGACACAATAGACCAAGTAGATCTTAACTAACACCTAAGTGTCTAAATATCCTAACATCCCCCCTTAAGAACAACTTGGGATAGGATTGAAGGATTTAAAATAGTGACACAATAAGTGAAGGAAGGAGACATTACAGCATATCCCCCCTTAATGACAACTTCCTGAACTCCTAACATAGATCGAAGTTTGGAAAACTTCGCTTCTGTAAGAGACTTTGTAAAAATCTCTGCAACTTGATCTTCTGTAGGGAAAAAGAGCACTTCAATAAATTGATCATGAATGAGCTTTCTGATGAAGTGCATGTGTAGCTCGATGTGTTTGCTACGCTGATGTTGAACTGAGTCTTTGGCGAGCTTGATGGCACTTTGATTGTCACACCAAAGGCTGGTCGGATGTTGGTGCTGGAATCCAAACTCTGAAAGGATCTGTCGAAGCCACGGGGCTTCCTGACTTGCATTTACCACTGCTCGGTACTCTGCTTGTGCTAAAGAAAGTGCAATAGCATGTTGTTTCTTACAGGCCCAAGTGATAGGTCTTGAACCAAGGCTGAAAACATAACCTGCAGTAGACTTCCGATCATCAGGGTCGTCGGCCCAATCTGAATCAGTGAAACCAACCAATAAAGGAGTCCCCCCTGAACTATAATGTATCCTGAACTGAACTGTACCACGAACATAGTGAAGTATCCTTTTAGTTTCTTTCCAATGGATTTCATGGGGCGTTTGCATATACCAGGCAACAAGACCAACAGCAAAGGAAAGATCAGAACGGGTATGAGTCAAGTATCAGAGGCTACCAACTAACTGACGGTACAGGGTGGCATCAACTTTAGGAGAAGTACAGGTGGCAGTAAGCTTGACTCTGGACTGGAAGGGAGAAGGGGTTGGTTTACAATCGTCCATGTGAAAGCGACGAAGAAGGTCACAAGCATACTTAGAATGGGAAAGAAAAATTCCTTCATTGGTTTGCAAAACTTGGAGGCAAGGAAATAATGCAAAAATCCTAAGTCTATCATTTCAAATTTCCTCTTAAGGCTGGTTTTCACATGGTTTAAAAGTTTTGAGTCACTACCAGTAAGGATAAGGTCATCAACATACAGGACAAGTATTATGAGATGGCTTCCTACTTTCTTAGTATAGACATTAGGATCATAATGGCATCTAGAGAATCCAATGGCAATAAGAAAGTTGTCCATTTTGGCATACCAAGCTCGGGGAGCTTGCTTGAGACCATAAAGAGATTTCTTGAGGCGACAAACAAGGCTAGAGTCATTCTGGACATAGCCAGGAGGTTGTTCCATGTAGATTTCTTCTTACAAATATCCATGCAAGAAGGCAGATTTAACATCCATCTGATGGACCTCCCATTTATGTGAGGCAGCAAGGGAAAGAACAAGGCGGATGGAATTTATTTTTCCTACAGGGGCAAAGGTTTCATTATAGTCAATTCCTTCAACTTGGGAAAATCCTTTCGCAACTAACCGAGCCTTGTGCCTTTCAACACTTCCATTTAATGCATACTTAGTTCTATAGACCCATTTGCATCTACCAATTTTTCTTCCTTTTGGAAGAGGTACAGTATCCCAAGTATCGTTTTCCATTAAAGAACGATACTCTTCATTCATTGATGTATCCCAATCTGGATGACCTGAAGCTTCTGCAAATGTCTCTAGATCATGAGTTTTTGAAACGTGACCCAAAATAGAAGAGGCTTGTTGGAACTATGAACGTGTCTGACGTTGATCTGAATGATCACCGACAAGATCACCAACTGCTTCTCATGTTGAACGGACCCATCTCGAAAGCGGTGGAGATGGTGTTGGTTCAGGTTCAAAGGACTCATCTGGAGGAGGGTGAGCAGGCGGAGGTGGATTTTCATCCTCACTGTCATCATCTAAAGAAGAAACCAAATCATAAGAAGGCACAAACGTCGAATATGGCTTGCAGGCCGAAGAAGGCACAACCATCGAATTAGGCTCGCAGGCCAAAGAAGGCACAAACATTGAATTAGGCTCGTAGGCCAAGAGATTTTCATCAAATTTAACATATCTTCTAATAATAATTTCATTACAATTTGATTAAAGAATTATGTAACCTTTGACATCTTCAGAATAACCAACAAATATACATTTCTCACTTTTAGGCTGCAATGCTTTCCTTTTCTCATCAAGAATGTGAGCCCATGCTATACTGCCAAATACACGGAAGTGACTTACATTTGGTTTAATTTTAGTCCAAGCTTCTTCCGGTGTTATATTTTTAAGAGCCTTTGTGGGAGTGTGATTTACTATGTAATTTGCACAGTTGATGGCTTTCGCCCAATACTTTAGACTTAATCCCTTAGATTGGATCATACAATTAGCCATTTATTTTAATGTGTGGTTCTTTCTCTCAGCAACACCATTTTTTTGTGTTGTATATGGAACAGTGTGTTGCATTTTGATTCCCTATGTAGTGCAGTAACTTGTCAAATTATTGTTCACATATTCACCTCCATTATCTGTTATTAACCTTTGAATTTGATGTCCAGATTGCTTTTCTACAAGAGCCTTGTAGGCCAAAAACTTGTCAAAAACTTCGCTCTTAAGTTTTAAAAAGTAAACCCAAGTATGCCTGGAAAAGTCATCAATGAAAGTTAAGAAATACTTGCACCCAGAAAAAGAAGGAGAAGAAAGTGGACCACACAAATCATTGTGAACAAGCTGTAAAGGACTCGAGGCGTGCCAAGAGGCACATTTGTCAAAACTATCCCGATGATGTTTGTCGAGAACACAACTGGCACAAACACCATCTCTGCATGAAACAAGAGGAAGACCAGTCACCATCTGTTGATTACATAGTTTTTGCAATGAGAAATAGTTTAGATGACCAAACCACTCATGCCAAAGTTTGCTCAAGTCATCGCTATGAGCAACAAAAACTGATGAAAAATATGATGACCCAAAGTTGTCAAATTTGTACAACCTGGTTATATCATCAGCAATTCCAGTTGCAAGAACATGCTTAGGATATTTTAGATCGTTGATTACAACTTGCTGAGGTGAAAACTCTACAGTTTACCTTCACATGAATGAGTGATTTGATATACTGATAGAAGGTTACAAGAAAGACTTGGAACACATAATACATCATTGAAATGACCATTTTCTACTTGAATTGTTCTAGATCCTTTAACACTAAGAGATATATCATCACCAACAAATATTTGTT
>ML829296.1:29136-43520 GCA_009831015.1 Picea engelmannii | reverse complement strand
TTTATTGAAGATTAAGGTATTGTAAGAATCATAGAAATAAAAGGCAATTCCTTACTAATCACTTAAATACAATGATGAATCTTATAATCTTATAGTAATAATTTATTTTTATTTTTAAATAAAAAAGATTGTATCATCTTACGCTATAAAAAAAACAACACATATCTAAGAGTACATCAAGACTTGCCACGTGTTCTATCACATATATAGAAATCAGAACATGTGGTTGGCTTTGTGAAAAAATTAGAAAGCAACCCATGTCTGAAACCATAATAGCTTGTCATTTGTTGTGCCACATGCATGGAAACCAGAACAAGAGGTCGTCATTGTTCAAGGACCATCTAGTGAACTAGAGTTTAATGGCAGCAAAAAGCATTGTAGCTAAGACCATAAAATTAACTGTAAAGAAGCTAGACATGAGGCGAACCAAGGCGTCCTTCCTGACGAACTGTGAAAGTGTACGGTTGGCAGTATGTCGGGCAGCAACTCTTCGCAGACTCGGTTGACAAGGAATCAAACATAATATCTAGGTGCCTGTTGAGGATGCTTTGGTTGTGCAGCTGCTCGACCAAGTTTCTTCTCATCTTGAAAATGAGGGCCAAATGATCCTTTGTGAGCCTGTATGATCTAGGTGAGTCGTGGATGTCCAGAGTCGGTTGCATTGGCACTTTTGTTTGTATTTCCCTACTATGTGGGTCGTGGTTGTCCTCCTCGTTCTAGAATTCTCCCCATTTGATCCCTCAGTCTTCAGCGTTGGGGTCAGCGGAATTCTTCCAGCAATCCGCCATCAGAGGAGGAAATTCCGCTTCTACCAGACAGCCTGTCATGACCAACTCCAGGGAATTCAAGGGGATTTCGATGCATGTTTATGTCATATGTTCACCAGCGATATCCTGCAAGTTATGAGGAATCTCCTCCTCCACTATGCATCCTCCATAGGTATACCCCTAGAGCATCAGCTTCTTCTTGTGCAAGATATTCATCATTAAAATGTGTAGCATCCCAAAGCTACATTGTTTTATATGTAATCTCCTCATGGTATGCGGTCTTTCTCCTTTTAGTTCTTCTTTTCACAATGGTCTTTGTTACATCAACAAAAGTGTAATTGTCCAATGGCATAACAATGTCTTGGATTGGTTTAATACTACCAAGGTCAAGAGAAATTGGAACCATTCTTCCTACAATGGAAGTTATAGGAGTAGTATAAATGGTAGGAACAATAGGAACAATAGTTGATTGTACATTTTCAGTACATGTGATGGTACTAAGCACTACATTTTCCTTAGTGGCTTTTTTAGGAGTATGTGTTGTTGTTTGGTTATGCTTCTCTCCTCTTGTTTCAATACTTTGATAATCTTGTTTGTTCACCTGTGTTTCAAATGTATAGACATTGTGTTCATGTTATATTTCACATTTGGATTGCTCATCCTCCTCTTCATAAACATATTTTTCTTCAATACCCTACTTCTCATTCTTTTCCTTTAGGAAGGAATTTTTCCTCTTGAACTACTAATCAAGGAATTCTTGTATTTTTGAGCTATTTCTTATTTCATCAATTCATTGAATCAACTCCTGATAATTTTTAGATCTTTGCAAAACAATGTCAAAAGGATCATATTCATGTATATATGCCTTGACATTTTTTACTGTACTATAATGTTTTTTGACAATTTCTCATGGGTCATGTTTCTTGAAATTCCCTTGAGCTAGCTAGATGTTGTCCATTTGCTCCACCTCTTTCTAAGGATGCTTTTAATTTATCAAAGAAAATATGCCTAATGAAATTGGGAATGAAGGCCACTGTCTTTTTTGGCTTCTTGATAAAAAGGTAGCTATTCCAACACTAATAGTCTGGTAAGCGATCTTTGTAAGAACCAATTTGTCTAGGACATATCTCGGTAGAATATGGGGAGCCCCTTCACACACATATATTCTTATGTATGAGAAATCCTCATCTACAAACCAGTCACCAATCTCCTTAATAGTGTTTTTGGCCTCCTGAATGAATTTGGGGGCTGGTTGATTTTTCAAAATAAGGTACAGAGTAACCATGAAATAATTGCATATATTGTAGAAGAAATTTTTACTATTAATCACCCACATTTTAGAGTAGTATATGTGGATTTCCTCTTCAGAAGGAGACCAATTCCAGGCTAGCAGAGGAAAATGTGTAAATGTATAGACAACATTGGTTAAATAACCTGTAGATTTTAACCTTGTACAATATTTACTGCAAACAAATTTTCAGTAAAAGAATAGAAAAGATATAACGGCAAATACACACATTACACGGATATTTTTCCCCTGGAAACCAAAACCATGAAAACCAACATATTCTATATTCATTCATGGTGATACATTGTTTATAATACAATATACATATATGAGTCAGCAGCATCCAACACCCTAGCCCAATGACCTGGATAGTCAACAACCCTAATTCCTTAACCAAAAATAGAAAACCATCGACACAAACCTTGTGTCAAAAAACCGCCCAACAATGGACACGAAAATAAAGGCAAAACGAAAAACGAGGAAGAAATGTGACACGTTTACTGAGGACAAAAATTCTCAGGCGCGCTTCCCCTGAACCCTCAAAGGGGGGGCCTGGCGGCCCCCGCGCACGCCCGATGCAACGTAGCAGACACTAGTGCTACTCATGCAAAGAATATAACACATACCAAACATTCTCCCACTTGTTGTTTTATTTGCATACAAGGGGCTACAAGGTTACATAATCAACAATCCAGGGCATCAATGCCCATGGATCCTCTACACCAATAGAACTTCTCAGTGCTCACAGATTTTGTTAATGAATCTGCAACATTCTTCAAAGTGTCCACCTTCATCAGCAACACTTTCTTTTCTTCAACCATGTCTCTCACAAAGTGATATTGAATATCAATATGTTTTTTTCTTTGAATGATAAGCTAGGTTCTTCGCTAGAAAAATTGCACTCTGATTGTCACAATCTATCCTTACAGCTTGTTGTACCAACCCAATACCTAAAGACAATATTTGTAACCATACTGCTTCCTTACTTGCATGAGTGGATGCCATGTATTCATCTTTTGTAGTTGAAAGTGCCACTACAGCCTGTCTTTTGCTCATCCAACTGATTGAACGTTCGACATTCAGCATTCTACGTTGAACGTCGGCAATCAGCGTTCTATGTTGAACATCAGCATTCGACATTCGACGTTCTACGTTGAATGTTCCTCTACGATACTACAACCCAAATCTTTCGAAGTCCCGGACTCCCAAAGTCTCGGTCACATTACCAACCACATTGGCCAGGTAGGCACAATACATAGGCTGACACGTGGTGAGGGCTAAAGGTGACACATGTCCTCGTCAGGGGGTGACATGTTTCACATTCCAATAGGCATATAGGGTCTACGAAATGCACAAATCGAGGTGAAACGTGGCTCGTCGATCGTGGTTCCATGTCACCCTAGTGACGTCAGCCTGCCACGTCACACCAGAATGACATCCTTCCAATGTCCCTCAAATATCACGGTCAAGGTGCTTCCACGTAGATCCATGAATCTACAGCTCACGTTAATTCGTAACTTCAGCATTCGGGAGTTTTGCAATGCAAACTCCTCTTTTCTTCAGGAGTTGGTCAGCGTCAGACTGACCACAACCTAGATATGATGATCAGGAAAAGTCCCGAAGCGTCCTCGGATCGACGGCTCTCGTCACTTCGATCTTTAGAGCTTATCGAAAAACCACACCTCAAATCCCTCGGAGTACCAAGTCTCTAGACTAAAGGATTTGGCGCCACGCATCCCCTACATGTCAATGGCTGAGATTTACTCCGTCGTTCGCAACTTTGGGAGTCTTCACACTTTGAAGACTCTCATCCAAGTTCCTTTGGAGTGCCAAGTCTTCGGACTGCAGGATCTAGCGACACGTGTCCTTAACGATGGACGAATGGGATGCACTCTGGCCTTCAGTGCTCCGGCAAAGTGCACATTCACCATCAGGTCAAAACCTCCCAGATATAATTGATCCATGGACACACGTCCTGGTTGATGGATGGTTAAGAGGGGTTCTCAACGGAGTCCCCAGATCGACGAATAAGGAGGATATCGAAGGATCTGAAGATCGACGGTCCACGTTACTTCGTAAATTCGACATTTGGGAGTTTTGGAGGTGCAACACCTTTGTTCTCCCAAAGCAGTCAACGTCGAACTGACCTCGACATAGATCTAACGGTCAAGGAAATTCCCAAGTGTCCTTATATCTACAGCCTGCTTCGCTTCGTGACCAGTAAGTGTATCTGGGTTTAACGTGGGGACGAGTCCCACGGTAACGGGTAAATGACTGCCAGTTTTCGGTCCACCATCAAGCCACCAACTTGACAGGTTGTCTTCGGCACAATTTGGTCTTTGCAATACTTAATTCTCGAGGGCTACAGGCTCCCAGAGTCCTGAACACTTATCTCCCTCAGAAATTAACCCAAGGTTCCTAGGCCTTGGTTATATGGAGCTTTGTCAAGCCCCAAAGGCTACAGTCATACCCCTTGGCCACGATTTGGTTAAGGTCGCAACACCCTGGAGCTCCGAACTCCCAAAGTTCTAAAGCCAGAAAGTATTAGCTCCTTTCGGCTAGCGCAGGGTCCCAAAACCTTAGTCATATGGACCCTCTAATTAGTCTTAGGTTGTAAGCTCGACTCTTAGCCGAGATTTGGTTAAGGCTGTGGGCACGAGCTTGTGGTCTCTTAGGCTATTTTTTTTAAGGAAGTTCCCTCCACTCATAGAACTTAGGTTCTAACACAGGGAAAGGCACCTTCGAAGGATCAACAGGACTGTAGCAATCTTGTGGAGTCTACCCCAAATCTAGTATTGTGAAGTTGATCCCTGGGAAGAATACCTTGAGGTTTTCCTAACCAGCCCAGAGGCCACACTGGTCATCTTATAACCATTCGAAGGCAACAGTTTATAGAAGAACATTATGAATTTTCATTATGAATCAAACACTACAAATCGTAGTCATAGACACAGACATTTGATCATGCATTTCAATTCAAGTGTGCAGGTTAAACTAAGTACTTATCTATTACAAGTTGCAGCCAACCAACTGACTGTGGGTGTTTGCCTTTCCACCCAACCATAGGCTCAAAGGCATTCATTCTTAGCACTCTGGCCACCCCCGTGCCAATCCATGATATCATCAAGGAAATGTATGTTGTTTCTCAGATATCCTCTCTTTTTCACAGCCACCTACGAGGTTTATCAGATGCTTCCTCAGCGTCAAACTCACGGCCTTTCTCTTTCTTTCTGCATATTCAGATCACGCGTTCCCCTCTATGCATGAGCTCTTGTCTGGTGTCCCTCCTTCTCTCTGCAGTTCCTCACACACACGTCTCTCTCTCTCTCTCTCTCTGATTTGTATGCTTGTGTCTCCCCCCCCCTTTCATTCCTTTCATGGGATGGTTCTTGACCTATCATGTTCCTTCTGTCAGAAAAAAACTCGGGTTAGCTTGGGTCTGTAGGACTATGTGGTACTTCGGGCTGATATCCTCCTATCTACTCAACCAGACCATGCTTCCATTCATGGGGTGGGTTGATTATCCAACCACCAATCCTTCCTTCATTAATTGATTCCTCTCCTTGGTATCTATATGAGGCTTACTATCTCAGCAAAGGGAATTTGGTTCATTTGAACTAATGAACCCTCTCCAGAGTTTCCTTACTATTTCCTTTAGTGATATCATGGCCATTACTTCAAGGATTTACCCACAGAGTCAGTCGTTGGCAATCTAAATAATACATCTACATTGTTCCCATGCCATAGCATGGTGATCATAAATAATGATTAATTACAAGTTGGGGGAAATAGGGGTATTACAAACATACATGATGGTTGTAATCTGAAGATGAATGTGGCATTACATTACATTCCCCCTTAATGATAACTTCAAATACCTTGGATAAGTGGAAAAGATAGCTTCAAACTTTGTTGTCGTCAGGGATAATTTGTTGAGTGGAACAATGTAGAAAACCATCCATATGCTTCAACCAAATCCTCAATAAGGTGCAATGATAAGACACTCTCTATCATCAAGAATCAATGCAAAATGACTAGCAACTTGGCACTTAATAAGGTACAAGGAGAAGACACTTTCTACCGTCAAGAATAATGGTCAACAACCAGGTCCTCAATGAGGTGCAAGGATAAGACACTTGCTACCATCAAGAACCAATGTAGAATGGCCAACAACCAAGTTCTCAATAAGGTGCAAGGAGAAGACACGTGCTACCATCAAGAACCTATGCAATGACCAACAATGATAACATCAATATGTGAATGATGAATTCCCAAGCAACTGAAGATGGAGTAGGAATCTATAGACCCAATATGTCTCCAAACTCTTCACACACACCGTTGAGGAACAAGTGAAGCAAGCAAAGAGAAAACTACAAAAAAAAACCTACAAGATCAACAACATGAATCACCACAACAATTCCACAATGTGTCAATATCCAACATGTTAAAAGTGTGGATGGCCAATTGAAGTGTTTCAATCAAGAACTTTAGCATGATCTCACAATGATCATCCATCTCAACAAGTGCTCAAATATGTGCCACATACAATGTAAAATGGTCTCCCATCACAAATACACAGTGCCAGGCAAAGCACCAAACTTCTGCCATCAAGAAACTATCTCAGATATAGTGGCAAAACTCGATGTGTTGCTACAAACAATGATCCAATGCTCTGGGTGTACAACGATCCATGGGCCAATTCTATGCTACGGATCTGAGTGTATAGAGGTTGCTACAAAATAGATCATAAATCCATGTGTGATGGTGCCTTCAAATAAGAAGTGAACCAAATAGATAATCCATGAGTAACATATCTCAGAAAAGCAAAGCAATATCATCCAAAAAACCTTGTTGCAATAATGACCAATCTGCAACTAAAAAAACCCCACGTGGCTGTAGAAATCAAGCACCAAAGCTACAATATGAAAAACCCTCACTTCCAAAGAAACCTTTGCACCGCATGTTTGAAAGTATGAGCAACGATCTGAGTGTGTAGACCACGGATCTGAGTGTATGAACAATAGATCTACCAAAAAAGTGTGATTCCAAGACCCCATGTCTGCAAGAATATCCCAACAAATGCAAACAACTATTGATCCAATAAATGCTCAACCAGATCTACAAAACCTCAGTGAAAGAATTCTAATGGCCAATTTAAATGCTGTAAATAAATTCTGGCATGGCCTATGCAAGACATCTTGACGTCCTCCACTATATTTCCAAAAACTCTACTCCCTACGTCAATTTCCAGCAATGATCTGCAACAAAAGAATCCAATGTCCTCTGAAAGTATGAAAGATGCAAATGGTACATTGGCCCCGACTATATTTATACATTTTTTATGCAACAAACCACAGAATTGTAGTTGGAAAAACACAACAGAGTGAAGCTACATTTTTTACTGGTCTACTACTATTTCCACGAACACATAGCCTTGTTATGGGACATGGATGTAACATCTGTTTGTGCAAAAAATCGCCATCGAAGGAGTAAATAAGCAGAAACCCCTAAGAAGTACCAAGGGAGAGGGTTAGATCCTAGTCAAATGCCAATGATACGATTGCAGTAATGTGGCCTTCCAAAGAGAGAGTGGGGCGGATGATAAACTGCGGTCCCTCATCACCATTCTAGGTGAGAATTACAAGCAAGGATATGTGGTTGCAAGAGGACACAGTGGCCATCTCTTAACTACATTATCCATTAGGAGACGAGTATCCATTAAAGAAATCAAACTGTAAGGGCCCCAAAGTTACGATCATTGTACAAGAGAAACCACATGGTGGAAGAGAAAACCCACAGGGTTGTAGTCATTAGACAAAGATCTGGATGATTCACGCGAGCTTCAACAAAACCAAATCAGGGATCCTTTTTAAACATTCCAAAGAAACCCTTCAGCTACTGCAAATATGGATTAAATGGAGGTGGATTTGGCCATACACAAGAAGTGTAATGGATTGTAAAACCCTCTAATCTGTGGAAATCAACCCTCAAATAAGGAGGTCGGCCTCAACGGTGAAATCAACCTTCAACACCTGAGAAAACGCAGTCATACACCCAAATGGTGAAATCAACCTTCAACACCTGAGAAAACATTGTCATACACCCATACACCTATAATTTGCGAAAAAATAGAGTTTGTGCAGAAAAATTTCATCTGTATGATTCGTACAAGCAGTGGGGAGGCCAGGGAGAGGTTGGTTGGCTAAGCAACAAAAAACTGCACCCGCCAAAAAAAATACTTTCACCCAAAATGACCCCCCAAATCAAATACTTTCACCCAAAATGACCCCCCAAATCAAAAGTTAACAGCTTTGAAAGAAATGGCTAGGTTTGGTAAAAAAAATTAGGTCTGGTAAAAAAATTTGCTTGGTAAATCACCAAACCTAAAATTTGGCCGAAAAACTTTAGGTTTTTGAAAAAATTAACTTTCCTAGGCTAGGCTTGGAAAACTAATCCAATTTTGACGAGACAATGGCGAGGTCGGATTTGCAGAAAAAGGCTCAAAAAAGGCGAGGTCGGATTTGCAGAAAAAAGGCTCAAAAAAGGAGAGATCTGCACATATATGGTGTGGTTGTCCAAATAAAAAAGAAGATCCACAAGAGAAGGGGGCCCAAATGAGCGAAAAAAATAAAAAGGAATTTTTGCAAGGAGAAAGAGCTCGGTAATCAACTTTGATACCATGTTAGATTTGAGAATATGCAATAACATATAATTAAATCCAACCAGTCTAAACTCATGTGCTAAGCAAATAATTTACGTAGTAGAACCCCAATGTGGGGAAACATCCACAGAAATTGGTCTTTGTATTCTTCAGGAAAACTCCAATCTTACAAGAGAGGACATCTCCATATGGATGATTTGGCCTACAATCTTACAAGAGAGGACATCTCCATATGGATGATTTGGCCTAAGGACCCATAGGGTCCAGGCTAAATATCAATACCATAAACCACTCACTCTCTCTCACACTCTTCTTGCTCTTCTAAAGGGCCTCCTTCACCTCTATTATATAGGAGAGACTGAAAGGAGAACAATTCCCATAATGCATGTGGGATAAACCCTTTTTACAATATAGAGAGTTATTGAATAATAACATTACAAAATGTCATAGTTATGTAATCTAAGACCACTAGGAAATCATTAACACATTCTAATTGTATGCATGTGACCTTTTTTTGTTGCTTTCACATGGAAAATTGTAAACCAACCTCTTCTCCCTCCTAGTTTGGAGTCAAACTTACTGCCACCTATACTACACTTGAAGTAGACGCCACTTCGTACCATTAGTTAGTCGATAACCTTTTATATTTTACTCATACCCATCATGATATTTCCTATGTTGTTGGTATTATTTCCTAATATACAAAAACACCCCACAAGAGCCATTGGAAAGCAACGAAAAGAATACTTCAATATATCTAGGGTATAGTTCAGTTTGGGATACAATACATTTTAGGGGGAGACTCCTTTGTTGGTTGGTTTCATTGATTTTTATTGGGCTGGAAAGCACGATGATCGAAAGTCTATTGCATGTTATATTTTCAATCTTAGTTCCAGACCTATCACTTGGGCTCATAAGAAGCAATAAGCTATTGCTATGTCTTCAGCAAAATTAGTGTATTGACCAACAATTAATGCAATTCAAGAAGCCTTGTAGCTTTGGTAGATCCTTTCAGAGTTTGGATTCCAACAACAACATCCAACCACTCTCTAGTGTGACAATCAGAATGTCATCAAGCTTGTCATCAAGTTTGCCAAAGATCAAGTTCCACATCAGTGCAACAAACACATTGACTTACACATGCACTTCATCAGAAAACTTATTCAAGGTCACATTGTCAAAGTGCTCTTTTTCCCTATACATGATCAAGTTGTAGGCATTTTCACAAAGTCTATTATAGAAATGATGCTTTCCAAACTTTGATCTATGTTAGGAGTTTAGGAAGTTATCATTAAGGGGGGATAGGCTTTAATGCCTCCTTCCTTCTCCTATTGTGTTATCTTTGTAAGCCCTTCAACCCTATCCCAAGTTGTCCTTAAGGGGATGTTAAGATATTTAGACATCTAGGAGTTAATTAAGATCAACTTGGTCTAATATATGTATGTAGGTAAAGTGTTTCGTTAGTGTGTTTCATTAATAACCATTAGTATGCATTTGTAGTTATGTAATGTGATAGTCGTGATATGTTCTAGCCATAAAGTGATATGATGGTTTATATTCTCATCAATATTAATGGCTATATTAATCTGTGGCTTTAAACTTGATTAGTCCATGATCTCTATTTAAAGAGCATGGAGGGTCATTTGTTGTTGATTGATTGTGAGAAACCAATATTGTTTTTTTTTTCCTTTTGCATTAATATATCGCCTCAAGTGGTCACATTGGTTAGGGTACTATATTGTTTCCCTCTTTGAGGATTTTAACTACGTAATGCATTGGTGTATTGATATTTGATATGTTTGTGTGAGTGGTTGCTTAAGGTGTTCGACATGTATAGAAATACCTTATTTATCTAAAAAATTGTATACAATCCAGAAGTATATTGTTTTAAATTTGAAGATGTTTATAAATATCTTACAGAGTGAGCACTATACATCTTACACATTCAAGTCATTTATGAAATGCTCAAAAACTATGAAACCTACCAAGTAAATACAAGGACATGCAAAGACTCAAAGAGATCTTATGCAATATCTAAAAAAAGCACTTCATATCAATTAACAAATCATGGATTTAATCAAGGCCACTAAAGAAACAATATATATCAATAAGAAATTTGTTTTCATAGGTTACAAAGCATGGAAAAACCCCTTAAGTACTTCCCCTCATTTTGAGGATGGTACCTAGGGTAAACCCTAGAATTTTCAGGGCACAAGGTCGATCAACAACAAGGCTCGAAGCCATTACAACAATATACTTGTTATGAGCTTAACATGTCACTTACGAGAATTGAACCCGGGTGGGGAGGATAACAATCATTCCTCCCAACCACCCAAGCTAAACCCAATTGACATTTCAATTAAGAAATTAGAAACATACTCATAACTATTGCAAGCGAAATGAGTAGGATTAAAAATTCATAATGGTTAATTAACTATTTATTAATAAGTTCAGCATAGATTCATCTTTATTATGGATTTAGTAAACATTTAAAGAGATTAAAAATAAATTTCTTTATGCTTAAAAATATTAAAGTAAAATGGCTTTATGTTAAATACTTTTCCACGTTGAAATATATATATATATATATATATATATATATATATATATATATATATATATATATATTAATTTTATTTATAAAAACAAAATTACAATGGTAGATGTTGAAAGAGCATTCAAAAACCACCTTTACATGACTATAGCTTTAGTCAAAAGACTATCACCTATAGTTCCAAAATTTTCTTTCAAATAAACTTGGACTAGGCTCTATACTAGTGAAACACCATATCAAATTCTCATCAAAATTTCCAGAAAAGTGTAGTTATCTTTATACACCTAGAGAGTTCATCTAGAATTCCCAAAGGAGTTCATTCTATCTTTCCATGAAGAGACATTGATCATAGAGCTCAACAATAAGCAAAGAGAAACTAGAACTAAGGAGCATGAACATATTCAAAGGAGTGCATAAGGGTGATGTCAGTGATCTTGTAGCTCCCATTTTTCAGTGCCACTCCATCCTTAGATAGCTTGTTTGTTTCATTGTTCATGTACTTATAAACATGTGTGAAAGAGATGTGAGAGAAGGTTGATTTCAAAAGTAGAATGTCATGAAAAAGAGATTGCACAGTGAAGTTGCACAAATTGGATTCTCCTTTCATCCACTGAATCACAAGCGGAGAGTCTCCATAAATTTGAATTTGAGAAATGCCTTGTTCTTGAGCTAACGTTAAGACCAACTTTAGATCCATGAGTTCACATAAGTTATTTGTGTCACTACCGAGTCCAATCTTAAAATAGATGCCCTAAGTGGAGGATAGATGTAGAATTCCCCTTGCCTCCCTTTTGGGGGTGATCATTGGGAAGCTCTATCAAGAAAACCCCAAGGAAAGTCTTTGTTTATGATTTATTTAGGGAAGTGTTTTAAGATACATCCTTCCTTAAAATGAGGAAATTTAGAGGGGATATTCAGACCATAGATAGCACATTTCAAAGGCATGGTGTCATATCCTTAAAGAGCTTAGAATTTTGAGCCAGCCAGATTCCTCATACTAATGTTAGAGGGAGAGATTTATGTCTCTTTGTTTCTTTGTTTATACACTAGTTTCTAAGGGATTCTTCAATGCACTTCCCCTCTCAAGCATTGTTCAAACTAGTCAAATGATTTATTTCTTGTTAGACTTCAAGAGCATAGTCACTGGTCATAATAAGACGTGAGTTTGTTTATGAGTCATATTTGCAAAGACAACATCGATCCAATCCCTCATAGCTTCTTTTTTGAAGGATGTACCGTGTTAAATCTTTGGTGTTTAACAACAACCACATAAAGAGTTTTGATTTGGATGGGCATTTGAATTTCCATAAAATCCTTAACCTCCAAGGTTTGGGATTGTCCTTACCCTCAAGATATACAGTATTGTATCCTAGTTTAGGCTCATAGTTACATGTAGGATTCAAATACCAAAATGAGTTGATCTTCCTAATCATTTGTATTTATGAAGAAACTTTTTATATTTTGAATATAATGTTGTCATGTCTCTGCATTCTCCTCTTGCAGTCCAATCTCTTGCTAACAAAGTTGTTGTTGCATCCTGTAACATCCCTTGCCACCCAGGTTGGGCCATGCTACTCCATAAAACAATCTAACAAAGCTCTGATACCAATTTGTAATGTACCCAGTCACCCATTGAGTCATGTTACCACGCTACACATGCTCAACTTCAGGAGCACTAAGTCAACCAAACTATAACATTCTCAGCATAATACTAACCAGTGTTACTTTAGCAGTACACTGCGGAGAATCTACTTTAAACACAATCTGTGCAATATCTCTTGAAGTAATGCGCTCAACCTGAACTTGAGTCGTGCCACGCAACTTGAAACAGTGGAAGCAACATTCTCTTTTCGTCACAAACTTAAGCAGTGAAAATAACTTAAAATCGTTCACACTAGCATTCAGATCACACAACGCAACCATGCACACAACCATCTAGGTGTCATGCATCAACTCAGATTTCACTGTGTGTGGAATCTAATTCTTTGTCCGCACACACAAATTCTAGTCTCTTAGTGTACACATGCTACCTTCTTGCGCACTCGGTCACTCAATCCTCTTCTTATCAACTCATAACCAAAATTACATGGATAAATTAACAAGAAATACTAACCACATTAGTCATATCCATGCACAACTATGAATATAGGATATAAGAACCATACTTACATGAGCATGCAACAATTAACAAAATAATAGAAAATACTTATATGCAACACATACAAGGATTTAACCCATGTCAAACATAGACAAAAATGAACACAGTAACCAAGACAAGTAGATAAGGAATACTTATCTTAAATGAAATTCACCAACTACGGCCTTAAATCAGGCATTCCTCCCATCCATAGATGTTGTTTCTCATAAGCTTTCAACAACAGTTCACCCCGAGCTGGGGCACAACTCCACCAGGGGAAAAAAGGGTTGGTAACAACAAGCTATGTTCTGAAACTCAACATGATTTCTTAGTCCTAAGTGCCCATTGTTGAAACTATCCCACAGTCCCTCATTCCCCACGCACCTATAACACCCAAGAAAGTGTGCCCCTTCTCTGCTCAATAGTCCTTAAGTTGCCCCACTTCCCTTCCTAGGGTTACCAGCAACAAGAGGGACAGGAAGTCTTCTTTCCCTACAACTAATGCTCAGCGCACCAAGGAACATATCTCAGCAAAAAATCTTTCCTGGAGAGTATGCCCACGGGTCTGACAGCCCCTCCACAACAACCAGTCTCTCACCTAGAGAGACTACTCATGTTCAATCAACCCGACTCTTCGACAGTAGAATTCTGGTTACACCCCCACAACTCCCTGCAATCTTCTTTAAACAAATAGGGTAATAATCAATTTTTCCATACAGTCTGACCCCCCCTCTTCTCATGAGAGCCTGTTACATGAAATCTTTCCCCAATCCTCCATGCAATAACGCCCAAAATACACTAATTATAGCAATATATATTTCATTCCTTCCACTTGACACTTGTCACCTTCAAAAGTAGCTATAAGCCACTTGGTGACCCATTCCCTATCCTCGGGAACCTAAGATGAAATAATATATATATGTGACATTATACTTTTTCCATAAATATTATAAAATATTCCCCAAGACTTACAACTC
>ML829296.1:0-28805 GCA_009831015.1 Picea engelmannii | reverse complement strand
ATTACATTTACACTTTGTACCAATTCGGCTCACCAACCTATATGTACAATTACAAAAGGTTACAGATCAAGGACACTACAATCCCCTCCCCCTTATTTATGCATTGTCCTCGGTGCATCATATATACATGTACATACAAAATTTTAAAACATCATAAAAAAGATGAGGATACTCTGCTCGCATAGCATCCTTGCACTCCCAGGTTGCATCCTCGGGATCGTACCACATCCATTGGACCTTTACCAGCTCCATGACTCGATTCCAGAGCTACTTGGTTTTACGATCCAATATGCAAATCGGTCGCACTTGAAATCCACCTTCTGGCTCCGCCTGAATCACATTCCAATCAATGACATGATTGGCATCAGGTACATACTTCTTAAGCAATGACACATGGAAAACATTATGAATGCATAAGGATGCAGGTAATGAAATCATATAAGCGATAGGACCAATCCTTTCAAGGATTTCAAATGGCCCAGAATAGCACGTCGCTAACTTAGAGCACTTTCCCAACTTCAAGGAACTGTGCATGGCCTTTACTTTCATAAACATGTGATCACCCACTCCAAATTATATGTGGGTTCTACCTTTATCTGCACAGATTTTTTACCTATCTTGGGAAGCCTTTAAATTCTGCCTTATCTTTACCATCTTCTCCTCCATTTCCTGGAGCAAATATGGCCCAACTACTGTGCGATCTAGTGCGTTGTCCCAACTCACCGATGTGTTACACTTTCTACCATAAAGTTCCTCAAATGGGCTCATCTTTAAATATGCCTGATACCCATTGTTGTAAGCAAACTCTACCAAATAAAGGTAGTCTTTCCACTTGGATGGTTTATCCATCACATACATCCTCAACATGTCTTCAATCACCTGATTTACCCTCTTGGTTTGACCATCTAGCTCTGGGTGACATGTTGTGTTCAAATTCAAACTTGTCCCAAATCCCTTGAATAACCCTTTCCAAACATTTAAGGTGAACTTGGAATCTCGATCAGACACGATTGTATTAGGAACACCATGTAACTTAGCAACTTCGCGCATGTATATCTTAGCAACATCAATTATCTTATGCGTTGACTTCACTGGAATAAAATGGGCAGCTTTAGTAAGCTTATCCACTATCACCATAATAGAATCATGTTGCTTAGTAGTCCTAGGCAACTTAGTTATGAAGTCCATAGTCACAACTTCCCACTTCTATTTAGGAATGGGAAAAGGTTGCAGCAGACCAGCTGGATGTTTGTGCTTAGCATTGACATTCTGACATTCAAGACATCTCACAATGAAATCCACAACTTCCTTCTTCATACCTGGCCAAAAGTATCGATTATTGACAACGACAATGGTCTTCTAGTAACCTGGATATTCAACATAAGGAACCTTATGCATCTCTGACAAAATCAAGTTCTTCAACTCTTGGTCATTCGGCACATAGAGTTTGCATCTATACATGAGGATCCCATCTTCTCTTAACTCATAACCTTCAAACTTTGGCTGCGACATACCTTGTTGTAAAGTCGCACTTATATCCATATAGTGTAGATCTAATTTGGCAACTTCCAAAATTCTATCCCGCAAATCTGTCTGGTACATGCTAATGGATGTAGCATACATTTCATGCATCCTCATGCTGAGTGCATCAACCACCTTGTTCTCTTTTCCTCTAATATGCTTTATGTATAAGTCATACTCATTGAGGAACTCTAACCATATGCTTCGTCTGAAATTCAAACTTGGTTGTCCAAACAAATAATTCAAACCACAATGGTCTATTCTCAGCTCAAATCTCTTACCCATGAGTTAATTCCACCACATCTTCAAATCATGCACTATAACTGCCAATTCTAAGTCATGCATAGGATAGAGTCTTTCATGCTCTTTCAACTTCCTTGAATCATAGCATACCACATGTCCATTCTAACTTAGGACTCCACCTAGTCCTTCCTTGCATGCATCAGTGCATACCACGAAGTTTGCCTCAGGATCAACAATTACCAAAATCGATGCACTTGTTGACAAACTCTTCAAGTGTTGAAAACTCCTTGCGCAATTTGGAGTCCATTCAAATCACACACCTTTCTTCTGCAAGGATGTGATTGGATGCGCAATCTGTGAGAATCCTTCAATAAACCTTCTGTAGTACCCTGCTAGTCCCATAAAGGATCTCACTTCTGCGACATTTCCTGGCATTGGCCATTCCTCAATGGATTTTATCTTTTTTGGGTCCACAACTATCCCTTCTTCTGAAATAATATGACCTAAGTAGTGAATTTGTCGCTGATAAAATGAACACTTACTCAATTTCGCATAAATCTAATGCTCCCTCAACACCTACAACACCATCCTCAAGTGATGCTCATGCTCTTTCTTTGACTTTGAGTAAATAAGAATGTCATCCAAAAATGCAATGACAAACTTATCTAAATACTCTCTGAAAACTCCATGCATTAAGAAGATGAAGACAGTGGGTGCATTTTGTTGGGTATGTGTTATATTCTTTGCACGAGTAGTAGTGTCATATATTCTGCCTCGGGAAACATGACACTTGCCTCAGGAAATGTGTCATGTATTTAGGTGGTTTTTCGGCACATGGTTTTTTCCGATGGTTTTCTATTTCCGGTTAAGGAATTAGGGTTTTGGACTAATCCAGGTCATTGGGTTAGGGTTTTGGATGTCGTTGGCTCCTATATGTATATTGTATTGTAAACAATGCATCACATGAATAATATAGAATATGTTGGTTTTCCCGGTTTGGGTTTCCAGGGGAAAAATCTCTATGTAATGTTTGTATTTGCCATTGTATATTTTCTGTTCTTTTTCTAAATATATGTTTGCAGTAGATATTGTACAAGGTTAGAATTTACACATTTGACAACCCAAATGGCACCACTATAAACTAATAATGACCATACCTTGTTCTGAAGGAAGTCTTATTGATGTCTTCATCCTTTATTCTCACTTGGTGTATATCCAGATATGAGATCTATCTTGGAAAATATCCTTGCGCCCCTTAGTTGATCAAATAGATCATCTATCCTTGGAAAAGGATACTTGTTCTTTACTATTACTTTGTTCAACTGCCTGAAGTCAATACAAAGTATCAGCGTATCATCCTTCTTCTTCAAGAACAAAAATGGTGCAACCCAAGGTGACACACTTGGGCATATATACCCTTTCTTTAGAAGCTCTTCAAGTTGCATCTAAAACTCCTTCAATTATGGCATACTCATCCAGTAAGGAGTCTTGGATACAATTTTTGATCCCAGCATCATATTAATAGAGAAGTCAATATCTCTTTTCGGAGGCATATCTGTATCTTTTTAAATACATCCTCATACTCTTTCATTACTACACATTCTTCCACACTCGACACTTTATCCTTAGGTGCCTCTTCCATGTGCACTGTGAATACTTGACATCCTTTCCTGTAGCTTTTATTCAACTGCGAAGCTGAAATTTATCTGATAGTCACATCTCTTGGAATTCCTTGAACTAACCTCAAATTTCCTTGCTCATCCAGGCAAGTAAATTCCTTATTATAATAGTCTAGGACAACATGGTGCTCGTCCAACCAATCCATACCAATGAGGCAATCATACGAGCCCAAAGGTAAGATATTCGAATAAGCATTTGTGCGCAGTCCATTCATCTCCAATAGACATGCCTTAACCATCTCACTAATCTTCCTTTTTGTTCATGTAGCTAACTACACCAACCAAGGTTTCCCAAGCTTGCTCCTCGACAGATGGAATATTTCCACCATTTTAGGATCTAGATAACTATGACTAGCTCTTGGGTCAATTAAAATAGCAACGGGTTGGTCATTAATCTTACCTTCAACCTTGATCATGTGTGAATGAAACTCATCATGCTTGTTATCCAGCACTGTGTAAATCCTTCGCACGTTTCTACCCATGTCTTCCATTGTCACAACTTGTTGTACACAGTGTGCAATCCTCTCTTTATCACCTCTTTGATGGAAATCTCTGTGCATATTATTTCCACCACAACCCCAACATTGCATAGATTATTGCCATGACTTTTGTCCCAGTGTTTCTGACATTCTGGGTTCCTGAAGAGTCATATGTCCTTGCACAATATTTCTGAAAAATGGTGGCTTAACTCCCTTCTTCCTCTGTTCCACGTTACTTTTCATCTTGTCTTCCCAAGCCTTTTGGAAAGTTGGCCTTCCCCTTTGTTGGTCATAAATACACTTAGCGCGCCTTATGGTCTCTTCCAAGGTCTTAGTGTCATCATAATGTATCTTGTCACTGATAAATGAGGGAAACCCACTCAAATATCTTTGAATCTTCACCTACTCATCCTTGATAAAAGGAACATAATTCAGCAGTTCTAAAAATATTCTTTTGTACATTTTCCAGTCACAGTACCGTTTGGTTAAGTATTTCTTTTGGAAATACCTCTTGAACTCTCTCCAAGTCACTTGCTTCTCATCAATGTGTTTCACTTGCACATATTGATCCCACCACATTGATGCCTTTCCCTTTAACTGATAGATAACAATTCTCCTTTATGCCTGCACAGAATAGTTATGTAACTGGAAGTACTTCCTCATACCCAGCAACCATGTCTTTGCATCCTCATCCTTTTTGTGCTCCCCATAAAAGGTAGGAGTTTGATCCTATTCATTCATTCTTGTAGCTCATCCACCCCAGTCCTTCTCTTATGCTTTATGACAGGAGATGGACTTGAACTACTGTGCGCTTTCCTGAAAGAATGCTTACTAGCACTTCTTTCTTCTCTTATTTTATCATCATGAGACCTGCAACTTCTTGATATACTCATATATGTATCCTTATCCATATTATTTTCTATTATGTCCAAATTTTGCATCAATTTGATGTTGAAGTCATCTTGTTGTGCCTTGGCTCTCATAAGCCTTTCATTATCAGCCTTATAGTTCTAGACATCTTTCCGCAATACTTTTACAATTTCTAGCAACTTCACGTGCTCCCCCTTGGATTTTGTACCATCGGCACCAAAACCGATATACAGATCCCCAAATTCATCATCAAGATTATAGGTCCTCTGTGCATCTTCTATGCTTTGAACCTTCCACACTGACTCTATCCCACTCTATTCGTTGTTAATTCCACAAAATGTGCAAACAACAAGATTTGTTAGGTGGTTTCATGCAACAACTACATGAAAACTTTGCACCATTTTCTCAGAACAATTATCTTGGATTTCTTGGATTATTTTAAAATTCCAAACTCAAGTGCGCACATCCATGCATCATTATATTTGTGTGCATCACAAATCTATACCGCACACCAATGGTTTTTTGTGCAAACTAAACTTTGTACTACACAGTACCAATTCTTAACGCACACATATATTCATTCTGGCCTCTGGCCCATACAAGTCCAGTGTTGAACCAATAGCTATGATACCAATTTGTAACATCCCCAACCACCCAGGCTAGGCCATGCTACTCCATAAAACACTCTGAAAAAACTCTGATACCAATTTGTAACATGCCTAGTCACCCACTGAGTCTCATTACCACCCTACACATGCTAAACTTAAGGAGCATTAAGTCAACCAAACTATAACATTCCCAACATACCACTGACCAATGTTACTCTAGAAGTACATTGCGTAAAATATACTTTAAACAAATTCCACGCAGTATAAGTAACATGCTCAGCCCAAACTTGAGTCATGCGACGCAACTTGAAACAATGGAAGAAACATTCTTTTTTTGTCACAAACTTAAGCAATGGAAATAACTCAAAACCGCACGCACCAATTGTGCACACTAGAATTCAGATCACACAACGCAACCGCAATTCAGATCACACAATGCAACCACGCACACAACCATCTAAGTGTCATGCATCAACTCATATTTCAATGTGCACGAAATCTAATTCTTTGTCCACACACACACATTCTAGTCTCTTAGTGTACACAGGCTACCTTCCTGCGCACTCGGCCACTCAATCCTCTTCTTGTCAACTCATAACCAAAATTACATGGATAACTTAACAAGCAAGACTAACCACATTGGTCATATCCATGCACAACTACGAATATATGTTATAAGCACCCATACTTACATGAGCATCCAACAATTAACAAAATAATAGCAAATACTTATATGCAACACATACAAGGATTTAACCCATGTCAAACATAGATAGAAATGCACACAGTAAACAAGACAAGTACATAAGGAACACTTATTTTAAATGAAAGTCACCAACTATGGCCTTGACTCAGACATTCCTCCCAGCCATAGACGTTGTTGCTCATAAGCTTTCAACAACAGGTCACCACCGAGTTAGGCCACAACTCCACCAAGGAAAAAAGGGTTCCTAACAACAAGCTATGTTCTGAAACGCAACAGAATTTCCCAATCCCAAGCGCCCACTACTACAAATAGCCCACATTCCCTCATTCCTCACACACATGTCACACCCAAGGAAGTGTGCCTCTTCTCTGCTCAACGGTCCTTCAGTTGCCCCACTTCCCTTACTAGGGTTACCAGCAACAAGTCGGAAAGGAAGTCTTTGAGCCCTATGACTAATTCTCAGCGCACCAGGGAACAACTCTCAGCAAAAACTCTCTCCTAGAGAGTATGCCCACGGGTCTGAAAACCACTCCACAATAGCTAGTCTCTCACCTAGAGAGACTGCTCACGGTCTATCAACCCGACTCTTCGACTGTAGAATTTTGGTTACACCCCCACAACTCCCTCCAAGATTCTCTGGGAAGATAGGGTAATAATCATATTTTCCATATAGTCTGACCCCACCTCTGGTCATGAGAGCCTCTTACATGAAATATTTCCCCAATCCTCCATGCAATAATTCCCAAAATACACTAAGTCTAGCAATATATATTGCATGCCTTCCACTTGACACTTATCACCTTCAAAAGTATCTTAAAGCCACTTGTTGACCCGTTCCCTATCCTCGGGAACCTAGGATAAAATAATATATATATATGACATTATACTTTTTTCAAAAATATTATAAAATATTCCCCAAGACTTAGAAATCACCCCCCCCACTTTTCCCTTTTTCCGATGGAGTAGGCTCACCATCTGATTTCGTCTGAGTTAGTGAATGCGCAATGATGCAATATTGCATTCATGATTATATTTACATGGATATGTGTGCTAGCCAATCTGCATCTAGGCTCACCAGCGTCATAATCACATAAGGTCTCCAGCCTCCATACATATCCATTCATTCTCGCGCACTAACCCAAGTACGCACAACATAGTGCAATGTGCACACTTACCCAGGTGTGTGTAACACACAAAATGTGTGCACCCTGTCTTTATAACAATTATCCACACACTTACTCTAATGCATGCAACACCATAACCTGGTGTCAATGGCGCATTAGCATATATATGTATGCATTACATTTACACTTGGTAGCAATAAGGCTCACCAGCCTATACGTACAAATACAAAGGGTTTTGGATCAGGGACACTACACAACTTGTCCAAGTTTCTTACTCCTTGAGCTACCTTCTCAGAGTGTGGTAGTCCCCGACTTTTCAAGTTCATAACTAGGTGGTGTGGGAGCTTATATATGTCATTGTTTCCAATATAGGGCTCCAAACCGATTTAGACTTTGTTTCCTTTGTCAATTTTCCAAACCAACCAATTGCTTATTGAGGGGAAGGCCATAACCAATGTTGTCCATATTATTGATGTGTTTTGAGATTGTTAAATCAGCTTCCTAACCCATTCTTATATGGATTCAGGGGAAATATATGTATCTTTGATTACTAGTTGTGCCCAGAGTCCGGATCCTTGTATTAGTCTCCATACATTTTTGGTTGCAAGGGCCTTTGAAAAAAGGAATATGTTCTTAATTTTTCTTTCCACCTTGAGATTTTGGTACCGCAAGTTTTTTTCCAGGAGGCTAGAACTATCCCTTTCTTTCCTACCTCCCTCTACCACATTAACCTAAAGCTAAATTGTTTGATTTTTTCCAAGATTCCTTCTAAAATACATGACTGGGACATCCAATAAATAGGGATGGTTTTCATGACTAATTTGATTGTTGGAATACTAAGAGGGCAGGGGGAGGGGCGGGGGGGTGAATTAGTCTGAGCACTTTATACCAGTTTTAACCACAATATATATTATTTCACTTTAACAACAATGTTCATCAGTTTATTATCAATGTATCATCTATGTTTTCATTCAATGTATCATGAGCATATAATCATAAGTAACATCACATCAAATACACAATACACCAGTATTTACGTGGAAACCCAAATGGGAAAAAACCACGAAATGTTTTCTTATATATATATATCAAGAATTCATTCATAAGAAGCACAAACTTCCAAATTCTCCAGCTACAACTAGAAGGAGGCTACAACCCCCTATTTATAGGCTCCAACCTAAAGGAAGCTACAACTCCCTGAATTCTCTGACTCCAACCAGAAGGAGGCTACAACCCCCTGGGTTCTCTGAATCCAACCGGAAGGTGGATACAACCACCTAATTCTCAAGCTCCAACCTGAAGGAAGCTCCAACTCCCTCATTCTATGGCTACATCTGGAAGGAGGCTACAACCCCCTTTCCTTGCCCCATCCATCTGCCCTAAAATATAAGTGTAGACCAAAGTTTCACTACCAGAATCATTGTTATTGATATATTAGTCAAACTATAATCAACCTGTCACTATCAACCTGTCATTGTATCCAACCTTTCACTGGTCAACCTATCCAACCTGTCACTGATCAACCTGTCCAACCTGTCACTGTCACTATTCAAATTGTCCAACCTATCACTGTCACTGATACTCAACCAGATCCTCTCACATGGATCATACACCATGGACACCTCTATACTAGATGTCCAACATCACCAACACATGCCTCTACCAAGCATGTACCAAACCATAAACATGTACCCTCAACCGTGTACCACAACCTGTACCACAACAAGTGCATCAACCATGCACCAACACCAGTACCAAAACAAAAATCAACCATGCACCTCAACCTGTACCAAACCGTGCATCAACCATGCACCTCAACACCATACCATGTGCCAACCATGCACATCAACCATGTACCATATCATGTATCATACCATGTCCCAACCATGCACATCAACCATATACATAAATCATGTACATCAACACCATACCATGTACCAATATTGTACCATACCATGTATCAACCGTGCACCATAAAAAGTGTCTCAACCATATACCATATCACTCATGATATGTCTCAATCATGCAATACACCATAGCATCATCAACATGTAACCCTAAAAACATGCATATAAACATACTTGTAACTCTGTAATAGACCAAGTGTATGTGATCAAAGACCTGCATACCTTCCTCAACTTCAAAAACAAAAGAATAACATCTTCATCAAAAAATTTCCTTAGTCTCACGAGACTAGTTTTTGGAATAGTCACAAACCCTAACTTTCAACATGCATAACTCAGTACCTGTAATGAATAAAGGTATGAAACTTGTACCCAATATTCTTCTATGTATTCTCTACAATTTCTCCAATTTTCACTTCTTGGAACATCCCATAAAAGGAGCTATAGAAACAATGGCAGACCTTGTTGTTTTATGGCTTATTCTAGAGAGCTAACTTGTAGAGAATTCCATGGGAAAAATATTTAATATTTGGGTCTGAAAATAACACACAACATACTATGGACTGTACCATCTCCAATGAATCTAGTCTCACTGAATTTAGATCTTCTATGAAGAAGTTATGACAGTTCTACCCGGAACACCTGCTTGAGACTAGTCTCAGAACTAGCCAAAAACCCTATCTTCCATAGAGTGTATCTCCCAAACTACAAAGACCCAGAAGTTGAAATTTCTACCACAAGTACCTTGCTATGTCATATAAATAAGATTTAGATGTCACTATCTAAATCAATATAGAAAAAATGGTAAGATGACCTATAAATAACATACCTTACAACACATCCTCACAAAACTTCATCCTCCCTTGTAATTTTGACCTTCTTTACTTCATATTCCCTCTGAAAAATGCCTCATATATCCTTGGTTGCCTTATATAAGAATCACTTGATCACTTAAATATATATTCACTGAACTTGTATGTATAAATCATGTTCTTATGAGAGACTTCTTGAGGTGTATTTATACTTTTTCTAAGTAACATCTTTCCTTAACTTTAGGACCTATTTTCTTAACTTTAGGACCTCTTTCCTTAACTCTATGGCTTCTTGAACTTTCTTGTTACACCTAATTTACCCTTTCATTAAATACTTGTAACCAACTAGGGAATTCTTGACCATTCTTCGGGGCTTCCAACTTTACAAGGCCATATCTCCCTAACCATGAGGAACCACGTGGCATACAACATATCACCGGAAACGACACGATGAGTACTATCCATCTATGAGTCTATTACCTACATTTACATTGTCCTTCATTTCCATATTCTTCCACAAACTTTGGGTCCCATAACCACACCTATGGGGCTTCATGTTGGCTTCTTCAAATGCACCCAACTAACTCACGTCAATCTCGATGATACAAATGACAATCAATTGTCCAACAATATCGTCCACATCTCTGGACCTCTCCATACTTCTACAAGGGTTGAAATCAATCTCTAAGGGTTGACATAAATCTCCAATATCACTCTCCAAGGGTTGACATCAATGACAACCAACTATCCAAACCAAGTGTCCAACAATCTCCCCCTTTGGCATTGATGGAAACACTCATTCTCATGCTCCCCCTTCGATCATCACTCTTGTTAGAGAAAAAAATTGGCATTGCCAAAATTTCAAATCGTTGCTTCATTTTGTGCCAAAATCCCCCAAATTTCCTATCATCTCAAAGCCTAATGTTATTACTGAAATCAAGTTTGTCAAATTCTTGAGTTTCTCATCAAAATTGCACAAACTTTGCCAAATCTTTCAACACATAAAAAAATCAATTTGGTGACTCTCTATAACTCTTCCTTGGCTTGTGAAGTTTTGTTAAAAATAAAATTCTTCGTAATACCCTCATCTAAGCTCTATTCTTCTTCAAATAAAATAAAAATATGAAAATATTATTATTCGATAACCTACCTCTATTTTTCTACATATCTTCCTTTTACATACTACTTGTTTTCTTACCCATCTACCAAACATCAACCTCGCATACCATATATCAAGTTTTCACCTAACAGTGAAGCCATTACCTAATTGTTCCTTCATTTTTCAGATCAATGATGGTCGGGTATATCGGGTCTTGCAATTTGCACAATGTTTAACCATGCCTTAACACCTCGTGGTCATAGTTCCACTTGGTCGCAGTTCCATTTCGAGACTTTGGCCACCGAATAAATTCATTTTTGTTTCCAAATTTTAACCCAAAGACAAAGACTCGAAGTCATGGTTCCTCACTTTAGTTTCCATTTCAGTTGGCCTTGTTTCTTCGTCTTCTCTCTTCGGAAGGGTCGAGATATGTGGTAGCAAAGCATGAATAACATGTGTATGATCTCTGAAAGCGTGGAAAGTGATATATATGACAACAAGATACATGGAAAACAGGTTCATAGTTTGGTTTACCAGTCGTGGTAGCTAGAATTACCTGCAACAGATGCAAAACTAAAGTGCCAAGTGCCAATGTCAGCATGCGTTTATCAAGTGTCAATAATAATGTTCAAATGTTGAAAACACATACCAAATGTCATAGATCCACGATCGATTGGAGGAAATGATCTATTTGTGAGTTATGCACCAGTTATTCCACCACTAAGTTTGTATGACATGCCTCTTCCAGTCGCAGTGGAAAAGTCATCAATGGTTGTAAATGGTCCTAGGAAAATGATGTGGTTTTCAGCGGAGAAATTTTGGGCTTGATTTTTTAGCAGATGGGAACGAATTGGCAAAATCTGAGACATGGGTTTTGTCGGAGATGCCCCCAATTGGCCGAAATGCCAGCAGATTCACAAAATTGTGAAGTATTTAGGAGATTTCACCATTTCTTTGAAAGGCATGTGCTTGGCTTTCAGGAAAGAAACGTCTTCTACTTATGAAATGAGTTTCAACAAAGAAAACAATTGGATTCAATCCCTTGAATCATTGGTCTAGTTGTTACTTTCAATAGAAAACAGATTATTTACAACCATTCTTGTCATAAGGTTATAAAAGATCGCGGGGCTATTTTAAAAGAAAAAAGGCAAGCCAAAGACAAAGCATTAGGAAAACACATGCACAATGATGGTATCAATAGCTTCAATTTTTTTTATAGCTCCAATATGAATGATGACATTAAATGGAGGCAATACATACAAACAAAGGAAAGCCCATAAACATTCTTCTGGAAGCACTATGTTAATGAAAACTACAGTTGCAGACAATCTGGGCAAAGTTGGAGCTCTTTGAAATTTAAGAGCTGGAGATGTGGCATCATTTGTATTATTATGGAATCCTTTGGCCATTGTTGGCTGCAAGGATAACTGGTAGATTAAACGGTTTTCTTTGTGGCTGAGTTCAGTTTGGCATTGAAACTTCAGGTAACAATGAAAGGAAAAAGTTGCAAGAAACCAGTGGTTGGCTCTTTGTCTTTTCTAGTTCATAGTTGTAGCGTTACTTGGAAAATGCATAAGACAACAATTAACATATTGAATCTTCAAAGAACAACAATGATCATGGATTATGATGAATAATTTTCAAGAGAGATTCCTTGAGTGATGAAATGGGTGATGAAGAGTTATAAAACTCTATTCAAAACCATAATCATAAAAGCATTGTAATGTGCATCAAATTCATTTTCAGGATATAGGCTATGTTGTTTCCATTAATGACTCAAAGTACTTGTAGACTTTGTTCAATTTATTCAGTCATTGGTGCTTGTTGGAGAGTGCAGAATAACAAGTTTTTGTTGCAGACTCGATGTCATATATACTTCTAAGAGTTCTTCATCGAAGACTCAAATCATTTAGGGGTACTTTCTAAAGGTTAGTAAAGTAATAACCGAGGAATTATATGAGGTAACAATGGCACTTTTCCTTAAGTATTTGAACACTTTTGGACTCTTCCAACAAAGGAAGGTTGTGTAAATGACACCATCAAACATTAATAGTAAAGTTAGTGAATCTGGTGTTCGTAATGGGTGAGGCTTGCTTTCACGAATGCAATGATAAACAGTAAGCTAGGGATAGAAAAGTGCACGATGGAAAAGAATTTTTTGGAGAAGTTTAAAGATCATCTTTATCCACATCAATCTCAAATTTTCAGGAATTCGATGAGCATATTCTTGTAGCAGTTGAGCTTTTAAAGGTATAGGTGGAAGATCACTTCGTAAGAGAATCAACATCAAAATCACCCCCCGTGTTTCAAGATGGGAATTGTGCAATCAGTTCTAGGTTTGATTGTATGTGTCAGTCAAAAATGGCAAAGCATCTATCGATATTTCCTCCGGAATACAAATTTTGGATGCATTCAGCCTCATATGTTTGAGATTTCTTGGAAAAAGAAATAATAGATTGTTTTATTTTTAGATTATGGTTTTGATTGTTTCTGGGAAGATAGTCAGGAGAATATTATTGTAATTGATTATTTATACTATGTTTGGGAATGTAATAGGGGTTAGCATTCAGAGATCCTTTAATGGGGGCGGCTTCCTGAAAGAATTTTGGGTTAAGAATGTAATTACAACCTTTTGAATAAAACTATTCTTGGAGAAGCATTGAGATTCTCAAATCTTGTTTTAGCTAAGTCATGTGTTTCTTGTGCTTTGTTTACACATTCTCATTAATCCATTTTTCTTCTTGTCAATTAATTCATTTAGGTTGTAGCAGTCACAATTCAGTATAACCTCTATTGTGATTGAATTTAAAAAGCATTTATTTGATAGTGGATTTTCCTTTGTTTTGTTGTGAGAAAAACAAGACCCATGCTCAAATATGTTTGCTTAATTTCTGAAAGTTAAACGCAGCCTGAGTGAGTTTAATGTTTTTCTTCAATTGAGTAGGAAGTCATATTTGTTATGCCTGGACACCTGGCTCCCTAGTCAGTTTTCCCTCAGGTCTTCTACACATGCTTATGATTTTGAAGGATTTAGCAGACGACGTCATGCCTCTTTAGTTCTGATGTTAATTTATTGAAAGGGTTTGTTTATTCAAAACCAGAAGCTTCTGAGAGCTGATCAAACACTTATTTTTATGTTCTTGAAAATGCGCTAGGCTTGGCTCTACTGCAACCTAAAGTCAACTCTAGTGACAACAACTCCTCATCAATGTTTCTATCTCTCCCTCTTTGACATCAATGACAAAGGGTATCTCCCCTTGGGGCTACTCCCCATGTATTCATGCCTCTGTTATTTCTCTTCATCTTTGACCAAAGGTTAACTCCCCATGTCGATATGTCTCCTCCTAATATTGTACCTACTCTAACCAATCGTGGGAAAAAGAATAGCTCCCCCTATGGGTATGTCTCCCTATCTGTATGCTACTAATATTCATTTATGGATCTCTCTCTCTGATGATTTTTCTTCCCTTAACTTGTCTGTAATATGTAGATCAATGTCGGGCTACCTGTATATGTTTCATTTCCTCTCTTCCAGTGCTAGTTATTGTCCATTGGTGCTTCCTCTTAAATTTCACTGACATATATAAAAAGCATTTCAAAATTTGGTTTATTCATTTACTTGTTATGTTCACTTGACCATACTATTCAACAATGTCCTTCTGATGATATAGATTCTACTCACGATTTATCTTTCCTTGTTTTGTTGTGTCTTTCACTGCTTTCCTTTCTGATTCCAACTAATTCCATTGATTCCAATTGTAAATCCACTTCTATGCATCTTCTTTGATCCATTCTCTCTGTACCTACTAAGAAACTCACGAATCCATCTCTTTCCATATGTCACAATTGTTCATAACCCTGCTACTAAACTGTCCACAATGCTAACCCATCTTTCATTGTACCATTTTGAAGACTTCTCTTGAATATACTACAACCGATCACCGCATGTTCATGTTTATTAGACTGGATCAAAATATGTCTACTGATATGATCTATCTACTCATCAAAATATGCATGTATGGAACAAATTGTACTAAATATATCCCTGCATGAATGCATATGTGCAATAGAATCATAAACTTTTGTCTGCCAACAGATACCTATGTGGGAATGCTACTTCTCAATGGATCAATCTGTTACTCTGTACTTCTGCTATCTGAATGCTCTCAACCTGTCTCTGCAAACACTTCATATTTCTTGAAAGATGGTTCTATGAACTCTAGTGTCTATTGCATGGACTCCCCCTGTTCAACATACATATTACCTAGGAGTCTCCAAGATGGGTGGCTCGGAAAAAATACTCTCTCTGATGCAGAGTAAGCTTCTTCTTCGTATGTAGACTCATCATCTCTCTTAACTATGACTTCTTTATTTCTGCCCATGGATTGATCTTGTACTACAATTCCTGAAAGTACAATTTCTTGAACCTATTCTTTATTCACTTGCTCTTCTTTTCTTTCTCGTGCTATTGCAAATTATGTGATCTCTAGGACCTGTTCTTTATTTTCATGTTCTTCTTGTTTTTCATTTCTTCTCCAAACCTTCTTGTATCTGAAATCTTCCCTTTTATCTGCAGATTTTTCTTCATCTCGCACTATTTCAAATACTGAGAGTATGACTTTTGAGTGTCCTTCATTCATCTGATATTCCTTTGCCTATTCTTGTTTTCTTTTCCAAACCTTCTCATATTCAATCTTAGTGTTCTTTCTCAAAGAAGTATCCATCATGCTTCTACAATCACAAGCTACGTGTCCATAGTTATGGAACTTGTAACATTCAATGTCATGTGGGCCCACATAATCGTTTCTTGTTTGAACATTTATTTCATAAGCCTTGCATTTTGTTGATGATTGTGGCTATGTGAGACATTCTCCAGGACACAAATCTGGGAGAGAGCCCTTGAGAAGGGTGTGTGGTTCCTATCTAAGATAGAGCTGGAATGTAGAGATGGCCTCCTTCTTATAGAGAGTTGAGAAGAAATCCAGATGATTCTCTTGTGTAATGCAGTGAGAAAGGAGATCTGTAGAGTTGGACGTGCATGTGGCTGAGCACAAGGTGAACGTGTGAAACCCCAAAGTGTTGGGTGCATCGTCATGAGACAGAGATGAATATGATGTATTAGCCTCCTCTGAGCAGAGAGTTGATGAGAAACTCCAGATGAATCTCATGTGTAATGCAGTGGGAAAGAAGATATGTTGAGTGGACGTGCCTGTGGACGAGCACAGGGGAACGTGATCCTAGTGGTTGAGCACTAGTGAAGAAGTGGTTCTTTTGTGTAATGCAGTGAGCTAGAGATATGGACATCCCTATGGATGTGCCCCTAGTGGTTGAGCACTAGTGGGAGTATGAGATCCCTTTCTATAGTGTTCAAAAGTCAGACCTGCCTGTAACCTTGATTGTAATGTAAAGGGTACAGGTCGGCCCCACCTTAATGTAATTGATAATTAATGTAAAAGATAATTAATCTGGTTCATATTAATTCTATTATGACATAGAGAGGTCGACCTTGTTGTGCCAAAAGAAACTTGTGTTGACAATTCAAGTCTAATATAAGTAAAGGTAAATTCCCCATTGAGGAATCATATCTTTCGTGTGAGTTTGGAAATTTCAACAAGTACATCTACTTGGGAAAAGTGCGCACCTCTATTGGGCGCTAATCTTCTAGGGTTTGTGAGCACCCTTTTGTGTGCTAGGTTTTCTTGGAGCTGAAGGTCTTTCTCTTGAAGAATATAGCAAAGGATTGGTTGGGTTTTCTTCCCTTGTTGAGAAGGGTTTCCCAGGATACTTCTTGTGTACTTGTGCATGGTGTTTCTTCTTGTGATCTTGGTTGTTGCAACAAATTGTCTATGGTTTAAGTAAAATGCTAAAATGGGATGAACTTCATGATTAAGCCTATATTATTGAAAAATCAACATGGTATTAGAGCATATGTCTTGAATAATTCATTGCACAAGCAATTTTCAGCCATCTTATCTCCTCCAAAACCATACGACCCTCCTAGGGTTTTCGGAAATTTCGTAGGACCTACCTTTCTAAAAGGTTTCAGAACTTGGCACTTGGACATTGGGGCTAAAAATACCATAGGATTGTATGGCCTCCTTCAACACACATCCAACAAGCTTCAAATTGAAATTCCGAGCATTTTGAAATTTTGGCCCTAGGGTTTCGCTAATTTCTGCAGAAATTTCAGTATTAGGGTTTTTACAACTCATTGAAGGAGATCTTTAGCTCACCAGTGTTATCTTATCTTTCAAAGGATTATTGTTGGCAGTCATAAGACCAACAAAACCTAAAAGTGCTAGCCTAGCCTGGCCATTGGGTTTTTTAGCCAAATTGACAAGGGGTTGTGAAGAATCTAAAATTATGATAAACAAAACTATGATGGAAGATAAGCTTGATGGATCAAGCAACTTCAAGTGCCTAGAAGAAAATACTTCAAAGGAATATTTATTGTGGATGATAAAAAAAGGTGAAATTGTGACTACCTCCTTCATGAAGATGTCAGAGGACATGAGATCATCCATGTGCCATTGGAGAAATCATATCATCACCCTCAGGAGATATTCTTGTTTTGGTTCCTTTTGTTTCCTTGTTCCAAACAGGTTAAGAACAAAGGAAGATGCTTATCCTTCAGAGGGAGTCACTTGACTCAGATGGATTCAAAACTATTTGAGAAAGAGGAAGAATAGAACCATCATTGAGACAACCATTGCAATAATGGATGATTAGAATCTTTCTATGATTCCATGGGCAGAAGCATGCATGACACAATATATGTTCATAACAAGAGTCTTCACTAGACTTTGAAAAACATAAATCCCAAAGAAACCTTCACCGGAGTGAAGCCTGAGATTGAACACTTCAGGATATTTGGGTGCCCATTGTATTTTCTTGTACCCAAAGAGAAGAAGTCCAAGCTAGACCCTTCAGGGAGAAATGATACATTTATGAGATAAGCAATGAATCTTCGAAGAAATTCTAGATCTACACCCCTTGTCAGAGAAAGATTGAGACAAGCAAAGATGTTGTCCTTGAAGAAGAGATATCCTTTCAAAGATCCAAAGAATCTCATATGGATATTGACAGTGAGACAATACCTTCTCCCCCTTCATCATTTCAAAGGGAGACAGACATTATTCCAGCTAATCTAGTTGCTCCAATTGATATGTCCAAAAATATTGCAGTAGGGCATAAAAGGCATGCCTAGGCTCACTCTGCAGGAGGTAGAGGAACATACAAGCCCCTCAAGGCACATCATGAGAAAGCAAAAGAGATTTTCGAGCTATCCTTCAATCATGAGCCACTTCATTCATTTTGAGCCTCCTTGTCTTGGAGAAGCAATAAGAGAACAGGTATGGCAAGATGCCATAACAAAAGAATAACATTATATATTAAAATAATGATGTATAAGATATTGTTCAGAGATCAGAAGGGAAGTCTGCGGTAACTTCCAAGTAGATCTATAAGATCAAACATGCAGCTGATGAAAGTGTCGAGAAATACAAAGCGAGATCTACAGCTAAAGGATTCTAACAAATAGAGGGAGTTGTCTATGATGAGACAATTGATCCAGTAAGCCCAATACACTTCCATCCGTACTACCATCCATGAGTTGAAAACTATATCATATGGATGGATTCTTGATGAGTTTGGGTTTCAGCAAGAGTATTTCTTATCCAAACCTATATTATTATAGTGTTGGCGACGAGAGTCTGATTTTGATGACTTATTCAGAAAGACTTGTTGTTGGATACAAGTAAGCTTTGACTTTTGATTTCGAGATGAAGGATATGAGTATGATGCACTATTTCTTGGGACAAGAAGTATGACAGAGGATCGATGAAATTTTCCTGAGTCAAGGAAAATATACATTGGGAATATTAAAGAAGTTCAGTATGACAGAATGCAAATCCACGGTGATAGATTTGAAGAAAATGAATGATGATGATTCAAACGAGATTGATCCACAACTGATTGGATCACTAATGTATCCGGTTAACACCAGACTTGATTCATGCTATGCAGTGAATGTACTTAGTCATTCTATGAGTCAGTCGAGAAAGACGTACTGGACAGAAGCAAAACATGTATTGAGATATCTACGAGGCAAGTTGGATATGGCATGTGATATGTCTCCAGTGTAGAATTGATTTTGCAGGGATATGCATAATGGACAAAGAGTACAGTGGACCAGAAGAGCACATCCACTTGTTGTCTTACCGTGAAGTTTTCCATGGTTTCCTGATGCAACAGGAAATAAAACTATGTGGCCTTGAGTACCATAGAAGCAGAGTATGTAGCATTGAGTGTGCAAAGCCATATGGCTTCACAAGCTTCTAACAGATTTACTTGATCATGAGATGGATCCTATGATGATAACCAAGAGTCGTGTGTAAATCTCTTTGAGAGCCCAGTGTTTCTTATTGGATCAAAACACGTTCAGATGAAATATCATTATATCTGAGATATGATGCAGAGGAAACTAGTACACATGCAGTACCTTCCTACACATGAGCAGATTGCAGACATCTTCACCAAATTGGCTTGTTGAAGAATACTTCCTTAATTGAGAGGGAGTGTTGATGACTACAGCCAAGACAAAGTTCAAAGTACATCCATGTGAGACTTGGAATGATAAAGAATGCCTCCCTAGCTGAGAGGGAGTGTTGATGATTGCAGCTATGTGAGACATTCTCCATGACACAAACCTGAGAGGGGTGTGTGGTTCCTATCTGAGACAGAGCTGGAACGTAGAGATGGCCTCCTCCTTACAGAGAGTTGAGAACAACTACAGATGATTCTCCTGTGTAACACAGTGAGAAAGGAGATCTGCAGAGTTGGATGTGTCTGTGGTTGAGCACAAGGTGAACGTGTGAAATCCCAAAGTGTTGGGTGCATCGTCGTTAGATAGAGATGAAGATGATGTATTAGCCTCCTCTGAACAAAGAGTTGATGAGAAACTCTAGATGACTCTTCTGTGTAATAGAGTGGGAAAGAAGATCTGTTGAGTGGGCGTGCTTGTGGACAAGCACAGGTGAAAGTGATCCTAGTGGCTGAGCACTAGTGAAGAACTGGTTCGTTTGTGTAATGCAGTGAGCTAGAGATATGGACATCCCTATTGATGCGCCCCTAGTGGATTATCACTAGTGGGTGTATGAGATCCCTTGCTATAGTGTTCAAGAGTCAGACCTGCATGTAACCCTAATTGTAATGTAAAGGATATAGGTCGGCCCCACCTTAATGTAATTGATAATTAATGTAAAAGATAATTAATCTGGTTAATATTAATTATATTATGACATAGAGAGGTCGACCCTGTTGTGCCAATAGACACTTTTGTTGACAAGTCAAGTCTAATATAAGTAAAGGTAAATTCCCCATTAAGGAATCATATCTTTCGTGTGAGTTTGGAAATTTCAGCAAGTACATCTACTTGGGAAAAGTGTGCACCTCTCTTGGGCGTTGATCTTCTAGGGTTTGTGAGCACCCTTTTGTGTGCTAGGTTTTCTTGGTGGTGAAGGTCTTTCTCTTGAAGAATATAGCAAAGGATTGGTTGGGTTTTCTCCCTTGTTGAGAAGGGTTTCCCAGGATGCTTCTTGTGTACTTGTGCATGGTGTTTCTTCTTGTGATCTTGGTTGTTGCAACAAATTGTCTATGGTTTAAGTAAAATGCTAAAATGGAATGAACTTCATGATTAATCCTAGCTTATTGAAAAATCAACACATTATGCAACCTTATGTCTAAAGTTAGTACAATAAAAACAATGACCATAAAAGAAATTTACATACTTGGGAGTGAATGATATTGTTTGTGGTGTAGTCCTTTTGAATTCATGCCTTGGATGATCATGATCGTGATTAAATCTTGTTTGTGGCTTGAACATGTAAGGTCTCCTTTTGTAGTATTCTTCTTTATTTTTCTGCACTTCTGGAATGTTCTTCTTCGGGGGCTTGCATTCTTCCTTCTTCGTTGAACATTTAATGACTTTTGCATAAGTATTTGGATTCTCTTCATTTTTCCCTTCTGATAACCTACGACATTTCTCTTCAACTTTCTTTGTTGATGATGTGGATGCTTCTTCAATGTTTTTGTTTAGCTTGACAACTTTTACTCTTAACATAACAACTTCTTGTTCAAACTTTACCACCTCTACTTCTTTCTTCATCATCTAAATCTTCATGAATTCTTTTGTTCTCTTTGCTTCCTCGAGTTGGATCTTCAAGGTGATTATCTCATCTTCAAGTTCTCTTTCTTGTTGATTGAATTATGCTTCATGATCCTTTTCCTTTTCAGTCTCGGGATTGTCTTCTATTTCATTGAGCTTTTCTGTCTCGTCACTTTCAATATTGAAATAAAGAAATTCAATTTCAAGATGTCTGCGCTCTTCATAATTAAAGCAAAATTACTCACCTTTGTTGATTTCGCACTCTTCCTCTTTTGAATTTGTTTGACATGATGAGCATATTTTCTCTTGTTTTGTACCGGTATCTTCTATAGCATTCTATGATTCTATGATGGGCGAAGAATATATATTATGTAGCTTATCCCAAATTTCTTTAGTTGATGAGAATTTACCCACTTTGTCCTTTACTGAGTCATACAATCCTTCCATAATGAAATCCATTGTTATTTTGTTGTTCTTTTTCAATTCCTTCTTAGCTACAGTCTTAGATTTATTTGTGGCATTGTATCCTATCACAACTAATTGCTAAATATCATATCCATGTGCCTTTAAAAATGTTTTTTTCCTTAAGCTCCAATGCCCATACTCTAGACCAATCTGACATAACATTGGTACTCCATTCATACTGCACTCCATGATCTACCCTCCAGTGGTTAAATTGTTTCCTAAAGGAACTGACTCTGATACCAATTGTTGGAATACTGAGAGGGGGGTGAATCACTATGAGCATTGTATACCACTTTTAACCACAATATATATTCTTTCACTTTAACAACAATGTTCAACGGTTTACCATCAATGTATCATCTATGTTTTCATTCATTGTATCATAAGCATATAATCATAAGAAACATCACATAAGATACACAATACACCAGTATTTACGTGGAAACCCGAATGGGAGAAAACCACGTAATGCGTTCTTATATATATATCAAGAATTTATTCATGGGAAGCACCAACTTCCAAAATCTCCAGCTGCAACTCGAAGGAGGCTACAACCCCCTATTTATAGGCTCCAACCTGAAGGAATCTACAACTCCTTGAATTCTCTAGATCCAACTAGAACAAGGATAAAACCCCCTATTTACATAATCCAACCTGAAGGAAGCTACAACTCCCTGAATTCTTTGACTCCAACCAAAAGGAGGCTACAACTCCCTGAATTCTTTGACTCCAACCAAAAGGAGGCTACAACCCCCTGGTTTCACCGGCTCCAAACGGAAGGTGGCTCAAACCACCTAGTTCTCAGGCTCCAACCTGAAGGAAACTCCAACTCCCTGATTCTCCGGCTCCAACCAGAAGGAGGCTACAATGCCATTTCCTTGCTCCTTCCAACCACCCTGAAATATAAGTGTAGACCAAACTATCACTACCACAATCACAACCACTGATATATCAATCAACCTCTCACATCAACTTGTCCAACCTGTCACTGATCAACCTGTCCAACCCATCACTATCACTGATACTCAACCAAATCCTCTCACATGTATCATACACCGATGACACCTCTCAACTAGATGTCCAACATCACCAACACATGCCTCTACCAAGCCTTTACCAAACCATCAACATGTACCATCAACTGTGTACCACAACAAGTTCATCAACCATGCACCAAAACCTATACCAAATTGTGCATCAACAAAGCACTTCAACCTGTACCAAATCGTGCATCAACCATGCACCTCAACACCATACAATGTACCATACCATGTTCCAACCATGCACATCAATCATGTACCATATCATGTATCATACCATGTGCCAGCCATGCACATCAACCATGCGCCATATCGTGTATCATACCATGTTCCAACCATGCACATCAACAATGTACATCAATCATATACATCAACACCATACCATGTACCAATCATGTACCATACCATGTATCAACCATGCACCATAACAAGTGTCTCAACCATATACCATATCCCTCATGATATGTCTCAATCATGCCATACACCATAACATCATAAACATGTAACCCCCAAAAAATGCATATAAACATACTTGTAACTTTGTAACAGACCTGGTGTATGTGATCACAGACCTGCATACCTTCCTCAACTTCAACAACAAGAGAATATCATATTCATCAAACTTTTTCTTTAGTCTCACGAAACTAGTTTTTGGATTAGTCACAAACCCTAAATTTCAACAACCATAAATTTGACCCTATAATGAATAAAGGTTTGAATCTTGTACCCAATATTATTCAATGTCGTCTCTATAATTTCTCCAATTTTCACTTCTTGGAACATCCCAGAAAAGGAGTTATAGAAACAATGGCAGACCTTGTTGAGTTCTGGATTATTCTATAAAGCTAACTTGTAGAGCATGCCACACGCAGAATATTAGATATCTAGATATGAAAATCACACACAACATACTAAAAATTGTACCCTATTAAATTAATTTTGTCTCACTGAATTTTGATCTTTTATGAAGAGGTTATGACTATTTTACCCGGAACACCTGCTTGAGACTAGTCTCGGGACTAGCCAAAAACCCTATCTTCCATACAGTGTATCTCCCAAAATACAACATCTCAGAAGCTGAAATGTCTACTAAAGGTACCTTACTATGTCGCCTTAATAACCTACATATGTCACTATTTGAATCATTCTAGAAACAAAGTTATAGTGAAAATGGTAAGATGACTTGTAAATAACATACCTTGGAACACATCCTCACAAGACTTCATCCTCCCTTGCAATTTCGACCTTATTTAATTCAAATTCTCTATGAAAAATGCCTCATATATCCTTGGTTACCTTAGAAAATAATCACTTGATCACTTAGATATATATTCAACGAACTTGTATGTATAAATCATGTTCTTATGAGAGACTTCTTGAGGTGTATTTATATTTTTTCTAAGTAACCTCTTTCCTTAACTTTAGGACCTATCTCCTTAACTTTAGGACCTCCTTCCTTAACTTTAGGGCTTCTTGAAATTTCTAGTTACAACCACTTTACCCTTCCATTAAATACTTGTAACCAACTAGGGGCTTCTTGACCATTCTTCAGGGCTTCCAATTTTACAAGGCCATATCTCCCTAATCATGAGGAACCATGTAACATACCACATATCACCGGAAATGACATGATGAGTAATATCCATCTATGAGTATCTTACCTGAATCTTCATTGTCCTTCATTTCCATATTCCTCAACAAACTTCGAGTTCCATAACCACACCTCTGGGGATTCATGTAGGCTTCTTCAAATGCACCCAACTAACTCACGTCAATCTCGATCATACAAATGAAAATCAATTGTCCAACAATCTGATCCACATCTCTAGACCCCTATAGACTTCTACAAGGGTTGACATCAATCTCCAATATCACTCTCTAAGGGTTCACATCAATGACAACCAACTATCCAAATGAATTGTCCAACAATATCTCCCTTTTGCATTGATGGAAACACTCATGCTCAAGTTCCCTCAGTGATCATTCATCCTCAACAGTGTTTCTATCTCTCCCCTTTAGACATCAATGGAAAAAGATATCTCCCCTTGGGGTTGCGCTCCCTATCTTCATGCATATTTTATTTCTCTTCATCTTTGGCGAAAGGTTAACTCCCGCTGTTGATATGTCTCCTCTTGATATTGTACCTACTCTAACCAATCATGGGCAAAATAATAGCTCCCCTTGTGGACATATATCTCTACCTGAATGCTACTAATCTTCCTTTCTTGATCTCTCTCTCTGATGATTTTTCTTCCCTTGAATTTTTTGTAAGATGTAGATCAATGTAGGGCTACCTGTATATGTTTCCTTTCCTCACTTCGAGTGTTGTTTATTGTCCATTGGTGATTCATATTGAATTTCACTGACATATATAAAAAACATTAAAAATTTGATTTCTTCATTTACTTGTCATGTTCACTTGACCATAATGTTCAACAATGTCCTTCTGATGATATAGCTTCTACTAACAGTTTCTCTTTCCCTGTTTTGTTGTGCCTTTCATTGCTTGCCTTTCTTATTCCAACTAATTCCATTGATTCCAACTGTAAATCCATTGTTATGAATATTATTTTACCCATGCTATATGTACCTGCTAAGCATCTCACGAATCCATCTTTGTCCATATGTCACAACTCTTCATAACCCTACTACTCAATTGTTCACAATGCTAACCCATCTGTCAATGTACCATTCTGAAGACTTATCTTGAATATACTACAAATGGTCATCACATGTTCCTGTTTATCAAACTGGATCAAAATATGTATACTGATATGACCTATCTTCTCATCAATCTTTTCATGTCTGGAACAACATGTACTGAAGATATCCCTCCATGAATTTATATGTGCAATAGAATCATAAACTTTTGTCTGCCAACCAATACTTGTGTGGGAACACTACTTCTCAACTGATCAATCTGTTACTATGTACTTTTGGCATCTGACTTCTTTGAATCTATCTCTTCAAACACTTTATACTGCTCGAAATATCATTCTTTGATCTATAGTGTCTACTACATGGACTCCCCATGTTCAAAATATATATTACCTAGGAGTCTCTAATCCAAGTGGCTCAGGAAAATACCCTCTTTGATGTAGATTAATCTTCTTCTTCGTTTGTAGAATCATCATCCCTCTTAACTATGACTTATTTCTTTCTACCCGTGGATTGATCTTGTACTACAATTCCTGAAAGTACAATTTATTGAACCTGTTATTTATTCACCTACTTTTCTTTTCTTTCTCGTGCTACTGCAAATCATGTGATCTCTGGGACTTGTTCTTTATTTACCTGTTCTTCTCGTTTTTCATTTATTCTCCAAACCTTCTTGTATCTGACATCTTCCCTTTTATCTGTAGATTTGTCTTCATCTCGTACTATTTCCATTCTTGAGAGTATGACTTATGGGTGTCCTTAATTCATCTGATATTCCTTTGCATGTTCTTGTTTTATTTTCCAAACCTTCTCATATATGATATCAATGTTCTTTCTCAAAGAACTATCCATCATGCTTCTACAATCACGAGATACGTGTCCATAGTTATGTCACTTGTAACATTTAATGTCATGTGGGCCCACATAAGCTTTTCTTGTTTGAACATTTCTTTCATAAGCCCTACAATTTGCAACCTTATGTTTGAATTCAGTACAATAAAAACAATGACCATAAAAGAAATTTGCATACCCAGGAGTGAATGATCTTCTTTATGGTGTAGTCCTTCTGAATTCATGCCTTGGCTAATCATGATGATGATTGAAGCTTCTTTGTGGCTTGAACGTGGAGGGTCTCCTTCCGTAGTCTTCTTCTTGAGTTTTATTTACTTCTGGAATGTTCTTCTTCAAGGGCTTGCATTCTTCCTTCTTCATTGAACCTTTAATGACTTATGCATAAGTCTTTGGCTTATCTTCATTTTTCCTTTCTGATAACCTATGACATTTGTCTTCAACTTTCTTTGTTGATGATGTGGATGTTTCTTCAATGTTTTTGTTGAGCTTGACAACTTTTACTCTTAACATAACAACTTCTTCTTCAAGCTTTTCCACCTCTTCTTCTTTCTTCATCATCTGAATCTTCATGAATTCTTTCGTTCTCTTTGCTTCCTCGAGTTGGATCTTCAAGGTGATTATCTCATCTTCAAGTTCTCTTTCCCGTTGACGGAATTCTACATCATGATTATTTTCCTTTTCAGTCTCAGGATTGTCTATTTCATAGGTATTTTTCATCTCGTCACTTTCAATCTTCAAATAAGGGCATTTGATTTCAAGATGTCTGCATTCTTCACAATTAAAGCAAAAGTACTCACCTCTGTTGATTTCACACTCTTCCTCTTTTGAATTTGTCTGACATGATGAGCATCTTTCTTCTTGTTATGTACCTTTATCTTCTATAGAATTCTCTGATTTTGTGATGGTCGAAGAATAGATATTATGTATCTTATCCAAAATTTCTTTAGTTGATGAGCATTTACCCATTTTGTCCTTTACTAAGTCATATAGTCCTTCCAAAATGAAATCCGTTGCTATTTTGTTCTTCTTCAATTCCTTATTGGCTATAGTATAAGGTTTCTTTGTGGCATTGTATCCTATCACAACTTTTTTCTAAATATCATATCAATGTGCCTTTAAAAATGTTTTTGTCCTTAAGCTCCAATGCTCATACTCTAGACCATTCTGACCAAACATGGGTACTCCATTCATACTTCACTCCATGATCTACCTTCTAGTGGTTAAACTGTTTCTTGAAGGAACCGGCTCTAATACCAATTGTTGGAATACTGAGAGGGGGGGGTGAATTGGTATGAACACTTTATACCACTTTTAACCACAATATATATTATTTCACTTTAACAAAAATGTTCAATAGTTTATCATCAATGTATCATCTATGTTTGCATTCAATGTATCATGAGCATATAATCATAAGCAACATCGCATCAACAACATCACATCAGATACACAGTACACCAGTGTTTACATGGAAACCTAAAAGGGAGAAAACCACATAATGATTTCTTATATATATCAAGAATTCATTCATAGGAAGCACCAACTTCCAAATTCTCCAGCTGCAACTAGAAGGAGGCTACAACCCCCTATTTGCAGGCTCCAACATGAAGGAAGATACAACTCCCTTAATTTTTTGGCTCCAACCAAAAGGAGGCTACAACCCCTTGTGTTCTCCAGCTCCAACTGGAAGGTGGCTACAACCACCTAGTTCTCAGGCTCCAACCTGAAGGAAGTTCCAATTCCCTGATTCTCCAGCTCCAACTGGAAGGAAACTACAACCCCCTTTCCTTTCCCCATCCAACCGCCCTAAAATATAAGTGTAGACCAAACTGTCACTACCCCAATCACTGCCACTGATATATCAATCAACCTGTAATCAACTTGTCACTATCAACCTGTCACTGTATCCAACCTATCACATCAATTGGTCCAACCTATTACTAATCAACCTATCCAACCTGTCATTGTCTTTGATACTCAACCAGATCCTCTCACATGGATCATATACCAAGGAAACCTCTCAACTAGATATCCAACACCACCAACACATGCCTCTACCAAGCATGTACCAAACCATCAACCATGTATCGCAATCTATACCACAACAACTGCATTAACCATGCACCAACACTTCTACCAAATCGTGCATCAACCATGCACCTGAACCTGTACCAAACCATGCATCAACCATGCACCTCAACACCATACCATGTACCATACAATGTGTCAACTATGCACATCAACCATGTACCATATCATGTATCATACCATGTGACAACCATGCACATCAACCATGTACCATATCATGTATCATACCATGTCCCAACTGTTGGTCACTATAATTGCTTAATTAATTTCAAACAACCAAGTGAAACATAAATTATCAACCCAGGGAAGTCTTTTGTTTCAAAGATAGCTGCGCACTATATATGCTCAATTCCAAAAGCACTTAGTGTTGCAGTAAAGAAATCATTCTATCTAACTTGCTGAAATGAACTGAAGCTCTGAATTGTATCACAGGAAAGAAATCTCCCTATTGCAATTCTTTATAGTTCAAATTAAGAATCCTGGATTACATTT